>BQNB010088299.1:0-27695 GCA_026074375.1 Tanacetum coccineum | reverse complement strand
CGTTCTTTTGATAACTGTGTGTTTTATGGGAAGAGTGGAAGTATTAAAAGGATTTATATAGGGAATTTATCAAGTAACTAGTATTTTCCATAAAAAAAAAGTAAAAGGGACGTTGGTTTGTTGTGGTAACCGGACCCTAAGTGGGCTTGGGTTTGTTATATATTTTTTATTAAAATTTGTATTACACAAAACTTGGGCCTAATTGTTTAGTTAACTCGTTATTAATTGTAAAAACATGATTTTGACGCGGTTTTCGACAAACACACGAAAAAGTCAAAAAATAAATATAAATAAGCTTCCGAAGCTGAAATATGGAATTATCTATTTCTCGAACGCTAAAACGGATAAATATCTAAAGCACGACTCGCGAATAATTAAAATTGATGATTTTAATAAAAACGACTAAAAGTAATAAAACCAATTCTATAAAATTTAGAAGATAGAAATGAAGTTCGGGATAAATAGTGACTTTAAATCCGAAATGTTACATATGTAGTGAGCGGTTGGGTTGAGTTTAGCGGGATGGAAGTGTTTAATTTTTGACAAGGTATAAATATTATGGGTATTGGTAAAGGTGGTATAGTTTACATGCATGCATGGAAGCTCAAAACACGAAACGTAAACATTTTACGTAACGTATAAAAATAAAATATGAAAAGTTATAAATTATCTTCATAATAATTATATAATACTTATTTGACGTAAACTTTATTTGTTTAATGCCGATTACGTTAATTGTTGATTTTCAGTTTACGCAATTTAACTAAACGGTTAAAACTAAAAGTAAACGCGTAAAAATCTAAAATTAATAATTCAAAATTTATTAACGTAAAATGACTTGAAAGTGTGGGTTGTTACAGTCTCCCCGTGTTAAAATAATTTTGTCCCGAGATTTAGTTCGAGTGGTCTCCGGGTGTGTTGTTGGTGAAGAGGTGCGGATACTTATCTTAATCCTCCAAAAACGTGGTAACTAATTTCGTTTTCTTAATATAAAGAGTCTCATTGGGACGGGTTTTAATTCTGTGTATGTACTACTTAAGATTTTTCATCCTCGATATTTTCCTCCTTAATTGTTTTAGCTTAAGCATTCAAGATTTGTGACGGTAGATTTAAATTTATTGCATTGAATCCTAATGATCTTATCTGTTTCCTTTTAGCTTAAAGCGTCATCTATAACATTCTTATTTCCAGGGTGATAACGATGTTATACCTATAATGGCATTGCATCTATTAAGTTCTTTAGTATTACGTCGAGGTTGAACGGTTGATTTAGTGAATTCCTCAATGGCGGCTAAATTCGTTAGGTGGATTGTTCTAGGGTGACTAGTGATGCGTCTCGACTTTTTGGCTTAAGATTTAGTATGAGATGATGTCGACTTTATAAAGTAAGGTAGTGTAAAGGTCTACTTAGTTACTATGATTGTTAATTTAGTTTCTCGTGACAAACATGTTTTATGAATACAGACACAAAATTTTTGTATTTCGGAGATATAAGTAGAAAATTGATTTGACAAAAGTTTTAAGGTGACTACTCTCAGCATGGCATGGCCCTTCCTGAATTATACATAGGTGATCATGCTATGTATAATTGAGGACTAATGATGAAACGCTCATTTTCATCAAAATGGTGTTATGTAATAGGTAGTATCAAATAGTTTTATAAAATGACAAAATGATTCATAAGATGGAAGTAAGGTTGTTTATAGGATGACAACAAAATGGTTTGCGAGAAAACCGTAAGATGGTTTACAAGACAATAGCTAAATAGCTTATGGGGATAGCAAAATAATTTATGTGATGAAAAATGGTTTCATAAAGTAAAAACAAGATGATTCATAAGGTGATAGTAACGTTGGTTTTGAGATAATTGCAAAGTAGTATATTAGATGATAATGAGGTAGTTTATAAGATGATGGAAATATAGTTTATAAGATGATATGAAAATTGTTTATAAGATGGTAATGGATTGATTCATAAAATGATAGCAAGTTAGTTTATGTATGATAGTAAATCAGTTTATGAAAAATTTGTGAAATAGTTTATGAAGTGATATCAAAATAGTTTTTGAGAGAATGACGTGACAGTTCATAATGTAATAATAAGGAGTTTATAATGTGGTAACAAATAGTTTGCGAATCGATAACAAAATAGTTTATAAAATGACAATGAAAACAGTTTATTGAAGACAACAAAATAGTTTATTATTTGGCAGTGAAATGGTTTATATAGTGGTTGCGAAAATGTTTGAAGGGTTATAATAGTTTAAAGAGTGGTTTGCATAAATAAATAGAGAGTTAAAGTAAAATCGATAAAGTTTTCATGACACATGAGTTTGATAGATAATTTAAATCATCCACGCCTACGACGAAAATTTAAATGAAAGTACAAATGGGAAATCCTATAGGGAATGGAGTCTAATAAAGAAAATACCAACCTAGGTTTCACTAGGTAAGACTGGTCACAAGATGACGTAGGTGTTTCAACAATGCGAGGCGGGTGTTCAAACTCGGAGTTGAATGGTAAGGTAACTAATGAAATCGGCAGACTGTAATAAGTTTCAATGTTATGTAAACGGTATTATGTAAAGTCATGAAAAGTGTTAAAGACCATCATGTAATTCACAATGTTTGGAGAAAAATCCTAATATTTATATAGATAACTCATATATAAACAAGTGTAAAATATATGCAAGAGAAGGTAAGTATATATATAAGTCATGTAAGCAAGTAGTGTAAGCAATTAAGCAAGTAGTGTGTATGCACATGAAAAAGTTTGATGTGATGCAATATTTATGAAAACGGTTATAGTCTAGGTAAAATATGCAATCTAGTTCTCTATAAACTTAGCTCTGATACCAATCTGTAACACCCCTAAAATGGGTCGCAGCAAAAATAATGTCCGAGAGCATTACTTCATAATACAACAACACAAGATACAAGATAACGACCTCTAAATGAGTTGTTTGAAAAGTAATCTCGTTGATTTAATAAAAATTAAACTTGTTATAACATCTGCCCCAAAGTTACATCAATATGAAAGACTGAAATATACAACGAGATTTGATAGTTTGAATGTAATAAGAAATCCATGGTTGTAATCTTGTAGAATTTGGACTCGAATGCACATCAAGTAAGCCAAGTATTTTATTCACATGAGAAAAACATTCTTAAAAGTGTCAACATAAAGCTGGTAAGTTCCTAGATTTATGTAAAGTATTTATGAGATACCAAAAGTGTTTTGTGAAATCACACAACAATGAATCACATAATAAGAATCAAGTAAAATTAGGTGCATCTACCCAAAAGTATATTGGGTGCCTCTTCCCAAAGATTTAATGGGTGCCTTTTCCTAAAGATTTACTGGGTACCTTTTCCCAAAGATATACTGGGTGCCTCTTCCTAAAGATTTATTTTCTTACTTGCAATCTAAGTACACACACTAACGCGCATATAGCAATACAAACGTAAATATTGTCCAAGTATGAAAACTGTATAACACAGCACAAAACATTTAAAATCATTGAGTATTATTTTCCCCCTTTTGATGTGTACTTTATTCAAACTGGCCGGGATGTCAACCCAAAGTATTTCTAAACAGGTATTAAGTAAAAGTGGGGTTATGAAATCTCACAAAGTCTTAAAAAGTAGTCGCGTTGTTATACAATAAACGAGCATGTAAACAAGTTTGAAATCAATCATGTAGATGAAATTCTAAATGAGTTTGTAAACAAGTATGTGAACAAGTTTGTAAAAGAGTAAGTAAATAAGTTATGAAAATGATTGTTAAAGATTTATGAAAAGTCGATAGTTAAACGAGTTTGTAAATGAGCATGTATTCGAGTTTGAAATCAATTATGTAAATGAGTTTGTAAATGTGCATGTATTCTCCCCCAAAAGAGTTAAAATGAAGTAAAATAGGGGACATGAAACTCACCTCAAATGAAAGTATCGAACGTGGTAATAATTAACAAAGAATGACGTCACAAATAGCCGGAATGCAACCTAATATATTATAGGTCGTGTAAGAATAATGTATTTAAAATAAATACAACAATGTATTTTATATAGTTATTTTCACCACTTAATAGTTTTTGTTTAACTGTAATATGTCGAAATAGTGTTAACGTTAAGTTTACCACTTTTATTTATTTGCACGACAATATATATATATAAATATATATATATAATATAATATATATAAATATATATATATATATATATAGTATAAGTGTAAGTGAATTTATAAAATAATATTTATAAGGTTTTAAACCACGTATAAATATTATATAAGTGTTACTAAAATATTTTCTAAGGTTTCTATAGTTTCAATGGACCGATAACGTTCGAAAATATAATTATACTATTCATGTTAGGGAAACAGTGCCAAATTTTATATAAGAATTTACCTAGTTTCCATGATGATTTTACTCATTTTTACACACTTTCGGGTTTAGAAAGTTGAGATATTATAGTAAAATATTATTCCGGGTAACATTGTAGTTATATATTTAAACCAACTCCGACCCGAAAATCCTTAAAATACCATTTATAAATCTGCCAACACTTTGCCGAAAAAATGTTTTGCCGGTATTGTTTCAAAACTAGTTTTGGCCATAACTTATTCGTTTTAAGTCTGTTTTTAGCGTTCTTTATATGCGCAAAGTTGTGGTAAGATATACTAACACATTTTAAGGCTTTGGCTCGTCAAAAATTCCGTAACCTACTGTCATATAACTGATGTCCCTAAAGGCAATTTACATAATTTTCGCCAAGTATTTCTACTCCATTTTCATATCACACATCCACTCGTCAATATACTTTAACCACTTTCAAAATCCACAATCATCCGCTAACCTAATCCCATCCAACACTTCACAATATCATTAAATAATCATAACATCAAATAAGCTAGTTTATGAATTATAAACCTAATCACATGTCTAAAATCATAAGTAAGTGGTGTTCTTGATTTATTTGCAAATGTTTATGAAAGTAAACTAGTTGGTGATATAACTTTATAATTAAGACGTTTATGTATAAAAATACATAATAAAAGTATAGAAACATAAATGAACATAATCCATATGTATGAAAATCAAAAAAGTGAAAGTAGTATGCTTACAAAGTATGTGATCAAATAGAAACCTGAAATTTTGATTCTAAACCCAAAATCCTTGTGAAAACCTCAAATCTTGATTATGAGAACCTTAACTTGATCTTGAAAAACCCTTGCTTAGAAATGAAACCCTAACTTTGAAATCAACTTAGAACACCTTAGTATTAAACATTGAACACCATTGTATGCTAGGAATATCAAAGAATTAGAAGATAATGAAGACCCTAAATGGCTTGTTTGAGCCATGGGTTGGAGAGGAGGAAAAGAGAGATATGTTTGATTTTTGGTAAGTGAAATAAGTGAAGTGAAAGACTAGTGCATGCATCCATTTATAAAGAAAATATCTAGATAATATCTTAGAGATAAATGAGCATAAATCAAGGAAAAATCAAGGGGGTGTGGGCTTGTAAGAGGTTAGATAAGAGTTGATGATGATTTGAGTACAAGCTTGGCATAAAAGTCTTGGTAGATATTTTGTACATGGTATAAACTAGTAAATGGTATTTTTTATAAGATAGTAAGTGGTAGATACTTGTATATATATATATAGTGACCGCTTGGGTTGAGTTTAATGGGAGGGAAGTATTTAATTTTTGACAAGGTATAAAGATTGTGGGTATTTGTAAAGGTGGTATAGTTTACATGCATGCATGGAAGCTCAAAACGCGAAACGTAAACGTTTTACGTAACGTATAAAAATAAAATATGAAAAGTTATAAATTATCTTCATAATAATTATATAACACGTATTTGACGTAAACTTTTATTTTTTTAATACCGATTACGTTAATTGTTGATTTTGAGTTTACGCGATTTAACTAAACGGTTGAAATTAAAAGTTAATGCGTAAAAGTCTAAAATAAATAATTGGAAATTTATTAACGTAAAATGACTTGAAAATGTGGGTTGTTACACTATCCACTCTTCCATCTGCATTTGTTTCATGTGATGCAGGTGATCCAATTCGTCCTTTAGATTGTTGATAACAGGTGCTCGAAGCATATGAATGGTAATCTTCAACTACTAAGAAATTTCATAGAGAAATTCAGGGGATTAGTCCGATTCGGGAATGATTACTTTGAAACAATCATTGGATATGGAGATTATGTTCAAGGCAATCTCATGATATGTCATGTACACTATGTTGAGGGCCTCGGTCACAATCTGTTTCCGGTCGAACAATTTTGTGATAGAGATCTTGAAGTAGCCTTTCGTTCTAATACTTGTTATGTTCGGAATTTGGTGGGTGAAGATTTGGTTACTGGTTCTCGTAATTCTAATCTCTACACCATCTCCATTTCTGACTTGGCGGATTCTTTTCTAGTATGCTTAATGTCCAAAGACACATCAACAAAATCATGGTTATGGCACCGAAGACTCTCTCATTTGAATTTTGGTACCATTAATCATCTCACGAAAAAAGATCTAGTTGATGGGCTACCAAAGTTTAAGTATGATAAAGATTACTTATGTTCAGCCTGTGAGCAAAGAAAAAGCAAGAAAGCTTCTTTTCCACCTAAATTGGTTCCATGTACAGAATCCAAACTTGAATTGCTTCATATGGATTTATGTGGGCCAATGAGGGTAGCAAGTATAAATGGCAAGAGATATATTCTGGTTATTGTAGATGATTACTCGCGATACACCTGGGTATTCTTTCTTCACACCAAAGATGAGGCTCCTAATATGATCATCAATTTCATTACTCATATCCAACGGTCTTTGTAGGCTAAATTCTAAAAATCCGGTCTGATAATGAAACTGAGTTCAAAAATGAGAAATTGCGAAAGTTTTATGCAAAGTTAGGCAATACTCATAACACTTAAACGGTTAGAATGCCTCAGCAAAACAATGTATTTGAACGAAGAAATTGTACAATTGTAGAGGCTACTCGCACAATGCTTATCTTTTTAAAGACTTTAGAATTTCTTTAGGCTGAAGCTATTGCTACTGCTTGCTTTACTCATAATCGCTCTCTTGTACATACAAGGTATAATAAGACTCCTTATGAGATGATCAAAGGCAGAAAACCCAATGTTCAATACTTTCATTTGTTTGGATATCTTTGTTATCCAACAAATGATCGTGATGATCTTGGGAAAATGAAACCAAAGGCTGACATTGGTATCTTTATTGGCTATTCTGGGTCATCAAGAGGGTTTTGTATCTATAACCGCAGAACCAAAAAGATAATGGAAACTATACATGTTAAATTTGATGAACTCACAACTATGGCTTCTGAATGCAAAAATTTAGGACCCGGATTCAACTGCTCGAATTTTCAACATTGGAAGATTCTCAATCAGTGCCATCATAAGAAGACTTGGATAATTTGTTCGGTCCTTTATATGAAGAATACTATGCGATGAGAACTCCAAAAGTGTTAAATGATTTCGATACAAATACTCTTGATAGCAAAGACACTCCTTCAATTATTGTTGAAGAGGATGAAGCTCTTTAAATAGTAACTTTATTAGGAGAACCAGTCTCTAATGAACCAACAACTCTAGTTTCGAATGAGAATGCCAATGAACCAGTTCAAGAAGATGTTGCAGCATTTGATAGAAATGAGTTCTAAAACTCATTTCATTCTCCTGTGTTAGAAGAAGCCGAGTCATCTTTAACATTTCAGGATCAGCCAAATATGTACGAGTTCTACCAAACACATCGTTCTACTGATAAATAGACTAAGAATCATTCAATTGAACAAGTGATCGGTGACCCCTCTAAGCCAGTAATGACAAGACGTAGACTTCACACAAATGCTGAAATGTACATGTACGCGTTAACAATGAGTACCACCAAACCGAAAAACACCAAGGAAGCTATGCTCGATCATAGCTGGATTGAATCCATGCAAGATGAGCTGAACCAGTTCAAACGCCTTGATGTTTGGGAACTTGTCGAACGCCCAGATGGCAGAACCATAATAGCAGTCAAATGGCTTTGGAAAAACAAGACTGATGCTGAAAACATGGTTATTCAGAACAAGTCTTATTTAGTTGCCAATGGATATGGTTAAGAGGAGGGTATCGATTTTGAGGAATCTTTTGCACCAGTTGCAAGACTCGAAGCTGTCAGAATCTTTGTGGGATACGCGGCTCATAAGAACTTTCATATCTACTATATGGATGTCAAGACGACATTCCTGAATGGTCCAATAAAAGAAGAAGTTTTTGTAAGTCAACCCGACGGTTTCATAGATCTAGACTTTCCTAATCACATTTATCGTCTTAAGAAAGCTTTGTACGGTCTCAAACAATCCCCTAGAGCTTGGTATGACAAGATTTCCTCATTCTTAATCGAACACCATTTTACAAAAGGTATTGTCGATCCGACATTGTTCACAAGAAGACACAGGGATGACATTTTTCTTGTTTAATCTATGTCGATGACATAATTTTTGGGTCAACAAATCAAGTGTTTTCAAATAGATTTGCAAAACTTATGAAAGATAATTTTGAAATGTCAATGATGGGTGAAATGAAGTTCTTTCTTGGACTTCATGTTCATCAATCACCTCGAAGAACCTTCATATGTCAATCATAATATACTTTGGATCTTCTTAAGAAACATAGGATGGAAAAATATGATACAATTAGTACACCAATGGCTACTGCCAAACTAGATGCAGATTTACAGGGTACATAAGTCGATCAAAAAAAATATCGAAGTATGGTCGGGGGACTTATGTATCTCACTGCTAGTCAACCAGACATTGCCTTTGCGACATTTGTATATGCGTGTTGGGATTCTTGATTTGATGAGACAAAATGAATAAAAGAATGAAACAAGAAGGACTAATTTAGCATTATGGGATTCTAGGGGGGATGAGTCTCTGTCTCTTTATGAAATACGCTCAAACACACCACACACTATATAAGCGGGATTCGGGGACAAAGTAGTGGGAGTGATATATGCGACACAAAGTAAAACTCATAGTTATCTTCGGGCAGAGGGGGGGGGGAGGTGGGGAGGGGGGGAGGGAATGTCTCTCTCTTCTATAGGTTTAAGTGGTGCGAGGGTATGAAGATTATGGGGGGGGGGCTCTTAGTGATGATATTGCTGTGTTTGTTTCTGAGAGAGAGAGAGAGAGTGGCGAGAGCGCGAGGTATATACTTAAGACAGTGTGATACACACATATTTGAGTGTAGTGAGTGGTGGGTGTGACTGGGGGGGGGTCTAGGTGGTGTGGGAATTTGGGGGAGGGGGGGGGGGGGGGGGGGGGGGGGGGAGGGGAGGGGGGGGGGGGGGGGACTAGGTGAGATATAAATGTTTGTAGTTATTAGGTGGGATTTGAGGTGTTGTTGGATTAAATTATTATAACAGAGGTAGTGTGAATATATGGGTTCACTTGTGGAGTTGTGGTAGGGTGTGGGTGGGTTTATAGGTGAGGGGGGGGGTAGGATCGATATTATGTATGTGAGAGGGGTATTAATTATAAAAGATAAATTAAAATAATATAAAAAATAGAAATATTGTGTGTTTTGAGGTTTATATATGGTGTTGTTTGTTATAAAGGGTGGAGTGTGAGAGGGTGGATATGTGTGTGGAGGTGGGGGTGGTGAGAGAATTATAAAATTTATAATAATTATTAGAATGTGGGGGGGATAATTCAATGGTAGTGATTTATTGAAGTTGGGAGTTTAGGAGATTATGTGGTGATATGGGGGATATGGTTGAGTGTGTGTGTTGGGGATGGGGGGTTGTAGTAGTTAAATGTTGTTTTCTGATGGATTTGTATCTCGGATAGAACTGATTTTATTCAGTTTATTCTTAATTTATGTTTATGGCTCAGGTTTGGAGATTTATTGAAGATGGTGATTATGTAAGACAATTGAATATTCTTATTTGATGATGCAGTTGGGTTCACTGGTTTTGTGTTTTATCATATCTTCAAAATGACATACAACATTTGAGTAAACTTGTTTGTTATTGGTAAGTGAGACGAGACTTGATTGGAATCTAGGTCAAAGTTGTGTGATTTATAAACTTAGGGTGCTTAATGCTTACATTTGCTATCACTTGAAGGAGTTACGTTATTGTGCTCAGTGTCTCATTATAGAGAATGAGGATTTTGTCAAAGAGATTGCGGTCTGCTTATACATTAGGAGTATGAGTTCAACGTCGTGGATAGTACAAGATATAAGGCACAAGCTTGGAAGATTCAACTTCTTCATCAAATTCGTTATACTCTATTTTCTTCATCAGTGATCACCACTTGGAGCCTACAGAGTTCGAGATTCAAGAGATGGTAAACATATTGGTTTCAGGGGAAGCTTATTGATTAAATGTTTAACCATCTACATGCACCACTAAAGGGGAAATGTTTACAAGTTTCATATCTATAAGAAGACCCCTATTGGATGATTACAAAAAGGGGAAGAAGACTACAGATATATGATTTGCAGCTTATTATATGTGGTGACATGATACAAAGGAAGCTTGGAAGTTTGTTTCATTCAGGGAGATGATTACATCTCAACTTCTCTAATTAAGGGGAAGTTTGTACGCGACTTTGTTTGTTTTGTCATCATCAAATAGGGGAAGATTGTTGGGATTCTTGATTTGATGAGACAAAATGAATAAAAGAATGAAACAAGAAGGACTAATTTAGCATTATGGGATTCTAGAATACTTGAAGTCAAACAGTAGTTATCTTCTCATTTAATGCAGTCAAACAGTGATTAATGCTGATTGAAGATTAATTACAACTTGAAGATTAATGCTGATTTAGTTTCCTAATTATTTAGTCAACCATATTAAATACATTGACTAAGTATTTAATATAATTGTTGACTGGAATTAGTTTCCTTTGTAAGTCTTGATCTCTCCCTATATAAAGAGATCATAGACATAGGTTTTAGGCATCCATCATAGTTAGATCTCTCCAATGAGAGTCTAATAGTTAGCTTATTAGTTTATGTAATAGTTCATAGTCGACTGATTAAAGTCGAATAGTTTATAGTTTATTAGTATGAATAAAGAAAACCTTGTTGAATAGCATTATTGTTCTTGTTTATTCCGCTGCATATTAATGTTATTCATAAAACTAATCCTAGATGGGCTAAACGATTCTCAACAATGCGCGTTATCAGGCACGCCCAACTGCAAAACATCTCAAAGAGGTCAAAAGGATCTTTTGATACCTAAGACAAACCATTAACATGGCTATGGTACTCAAAGGACTTCGGGGATTAAACTAATTGCATATTCAGATGCAGACCATGCATCGTGTAATGATGATTGCAAAAGCACATCTGGAGGCATATAATTTCTGGGAAATAAGCTAGTCAGTTGGTCGTCTAAAAATCAAGATTGTACAACAATGTCCACTGCGGAAGCTGAGTACATATCTTTGTCTGCATGTTGCGCTCAAGTCATTTGAATGAGGACTCAACTGCTTGACTATGGATTTCGTTACAACAAGATTCACATATACTGTGATTCAAAAAGCGCAATTGCTATATCCTACAATCTGGTACAACATTCTCGTACAAAGCACATTAACATATGATATCATTCTATCAAAGAACATGTTGAAAAAGGTACAATTGAACTTTACTTTGTCGAGACAGAATATCAACTTGTTGATCTATTTACTAAAGTCCTTCCCAAAGAAAGGATTGAGTATTTAGTTCACAGGATTGGTATGTGATTTATGACTTCAACTGAGTTGGAACGTTTGGCACAGTTATCTTCTTGAATGCAAGATCATACATCAAAAACTTTTGTAAATATATTCAAAAACAAAATACAAAATTAAAAAAATCTAAAACAACATAAATATTTTGTTTCTTTTTCAAAAATGAAAAACAAATAAATATTTGAAAAGCACAAAAACATAATTTATTGATGCAAACACATATCTTCTCCGTTTTATCAGTTTCATGATATTTTTTTTCTTCATAAAAGTGGTTCGTTAAACGCAAAGGAATATATCATGAAGTGAGGGGGAGTTATTCATTCATCATAATGAATTGACATTGCTAAAATATGTGTTTTGTAATCATTTTCATTCACAAAAGAAAATCATCTTGTGAAATCATCATCTTTGAAAAATCAAGTGTGCAAAAAACTACTAGAATAACAATCTCTTGAATAAGTTTTTTAATTCGACATTTATTCAAGGGGGAGTTATAAAAATTTTGATTTATCTAAATTTTCTCAAGTGTATTCAAAACTTTAAAATTAACTAACTCTCAATCAAGTTCTTTAATTAGATATTTTATTGAGAGAAAGTTATAAATTTTTCAGTCACTTCATCATCAAAAAAAATCAAAAATGTGATCTTAAATGAAAAAATAACAATCTTTTGAACAAATTTTTATCTAAAAAGGAAGAAATTTAAAGTGGATAATTGTCCAAGGGGGAGTTAATGAAATTTCATTTGGGATGTTAAAGCTTACGAAAGTAAGTTGAGGGACTGAAAGTGTCAAAAACTCAAAGTTATTTTCGTACGTATAAAAACCAAAGGTTTCATACGCAACCTTACTACTTTCATACGCAACCTAAATAGCTTTGGTAAATCCTCTTACTGTTTGAGCTTTCGTATCCTTGAAACACAACGATACAAATTATTTTTTGATTCTCTATGCTTATCAAACGTAAGAATAAATGATCTGATTGTATTCCTTATCTCTTTAATTGTTTTAATTAAATGTTTCATAGGTTTCAGTCAGATTTAGGGTTTGGTAAAAATGAAAAGTTGTGTTAATAAGAAATTGATTGAGGCAAAATGTAATCAAGTGTCTTAGATAATGAATTGTGTTGATAGATCACTGAAAACAACATGTATAGACCATTAATCAAGAGGTTTCATAACCGTCAAGGTTTCATAAGCATAAACTTGAGCCTTGAGACATAAAACTGGCATTAAATCATGAATGAAATGATAATCCTATGCTTAAAATTATGACAAATCATTCAGTTTATCATTCGAATTATTAATTATGTTTTATGAAAGTGATGGGTTCAGTTACGGTTTCATAAATGTTTCAAAGTGGTTTCGTAAATGGTAATAGGGCTAACAAATGGGTTTCGTAAACAGTATTGGGCCAATTCTAACGGGTTTCGTAAATGTCAAAATTGGGTCAATATAAGGTTTCGTATCATGTTATTAGGCTAAATTAAGTGGGTTTCATAAAATATAATGGGCTTCTAATGTGGGTTTCAGATATTTGTTATGGGTTTCAAAAATCAACTTAAATGGGCTAAAAGTGTTTACGAATACTCAAATGGGCTTAAATGTTAAACAAAATAGCATTTAACAAATCCAATGATAAATTTTGTTATAAATTCATATTTTTATATTGATAAATGGGGAAAATGGTGAAGATTATGTCCGGTTATGACCGTTTTATGAATTTAACACAATGACGACTAAGCAATCTACTGACCATCTAATATCATATATAAGAATATGTTTTTATTAACTAAATTATGATCAAAATTCAAAAGAGTTGAGAAAATAAAGAAATGATTGTGATTCTAAATGTCTGAGATCATGTTTAAAATGAATTCTCATGTCTCAACAAAGGAAAATTCAAAAGTTTTGAAAATGAATGTTTCTACAACCGTTCAAAATGGTTTATGACTGTCTTTTGAACGCAATTGGGTAAATTATCTAAGTCATGTCTGGTTTCGATCGTTTTCTGCAATGAACAGAATGAGGAGTGAGTGACTTAGTGACCATCCGGTTGTTGTTTCACGAGTATTGGTTGTATAATCATACTTTTCAAACATTTTTTGAAAAACTTGTGATTTTGGAAATTTTATCTCACTTTTTCTATCAAAAAGTTGTTTTTGTGTGTCAAAAAGTGGTACTCTTTTACTGAAAAGTTTTTTGTAAGAATATAAAGTTATACTCTTAGATTTCTTAAAACAACAATGGTTGTTTCTACACGTGTTATGAGACAAAAGAATATTTTAAATAAAGCGTATGACATGTGTCCAAAAAAGAAAGAATTGGCACATGAGAAAGAAAATGATCAGAATATGCTAAAAAAGAATTGCCATAGCATATAAAAACAAAGAGAGTGGAAAGAGACAAAAATGTAATATAAATTTGTATTTCATAACTTTATCTCATTTCACTAATCACTTCTTTTCATCATACAGTAATCATCATGGCTCAAAAACAACAACAACAATAAATCATTCATGCTGATAAACTTGTTCCCATGTTTTAAAGCATTAGGAGATTCAATAACTATGCTATGCTCCAAAATATCCCATGCTCACCAGAATACAAGATTATGGGACAATTGTTGCTTGATCATCCTTTAAGCTATGCTCTCACTGCAACAGCAGATGTTCCAGCTGTTTATCTACAACATTTTGGAAAATTGTTAGCAAGGTTCCAGATACCAATGACACTATTTGCTTCAAGCTGAACAATCAAGAGATAGTTTACACTGTGGATATGTTCAGATCTACTCTCAATCTACCAGTGGAAACTACTAAAAATTCATTTATTAAACCAGCAACAATGAAGATCATTCAACCGTTCATGCAGATTATTAGTTACCAAGGAGTGGTTGATAAAGTAAGTGCTTTTTACACGAAGTGTCTTACTCAACCGTGGCAAACAATGATCAAGGTGTTCAATCGTTGTTTAACTACAAGAACATCTGGGCATGATCAAACAAAAATCAACATACTTCAGCTCTTTCATGTTGTGGTTAACCGTGTCAATGTTGATTATGCTGCTCTTTTATGGTGGGACTTTCTCAACTATGTTCAACAAAAGAAAGATGTAATCACTTACCCTCGTTTCACAAAGCTCATCATTGCTGATTTGATGAAGAAATTTGATTCCATTCCTTAGAGACTTAAAGAGGAGTATCATTCCATTAAAGATGATATTCTGTTTGTAAGTGTTTATACTACTAGAAATGTGATAGTCAGAGGGATGTTGATTCCGAAAGATTTTATTACTGATGAAATCCGTGCCACCAAGGATTATAAGGAGTATGCGAGAGTGTTTTTCGGGGTAGAAGTTCCAACGATTCAACCGCAACCGGTTGTATGTACCCAAGGAATGCATAGGACTACACCTAGCGCCCATATGTCACGTACCCTTTCTATTGGTACTCAGAAGAAGAAGAAGAGGAAGCAAGTTGCTGGGGAAATAAGTTCACTAAGAAAATCGCTCAAAGTTACCATCAAACAAAAAAAGCCAAGTATAACTCCAATTCTGGAAGAACCAATAAATCACTTCACTTCACCATAGTAATCATAAGAAAATAGATAAGAAAATAATAAATAAGAGGATGAAATAAGATGAGATGTAGAGAGAGAAAGTAGAGAGAAAGAGGAGAGAAAAGAAAGATTGGATTGCTTGAAAGAAAGAAATGAAACAACCAACCCTTTTCCTTGTGTAGAGAAGGGTATTTATTGTTAGACACCATATGTTAGATGCCTAGCTTTTCTAACACTGGCTGAGCTCGGGTTTTGCTTGGGATTAAACCCGTAACACATACAATATTAGATTACTAAACGAGCCCGGTTTCCTTTCTAGCCTATTATAACGTATATTTCAGTAAAGACTAAAGCTTCCTTGTTGAGTGATCGAGCTTCCTTGTTTGAATTAATATTTTGAGGCTAACAATCTCCCCTGAAGCAAGGTCTTAAACCTTGAAATGAGCTTCCTTGTTTGACTCAATATTTTAAGGCTAACACTCTCCCCCGAAGCTTAGTTTCCTACAGATTCTGAGCTTCCATGTACATCATAACATGATCTTGGGTTTCTTGAGATTGCTTTGACATTGAGTTCTTGAGTCTTGTTCTTGGTCTTTATCTCGTTGTAGGCTTGTTCCTTTATGATTTGCGATCTTTGATCTTGAGCCTTTTCTTTTTGACTTTGACTTTAATTCTGAGATCTTTAAATATTTTCCTTGTTTGTCTTGTTGTCTTTGCCATCTTGCGATCTTGTGTCTTGACTAACATGCTCATACTTTTCATCATCTGGAAAGCTTGCTAACAATCTCCCTTGACATCTTTATCTTGATAATCTTGATATCTTGAAGGAAGATCTTGAATATCAGAGTTTCCAGAAGTCTTTGTCTTTTATAATTGAGCTTTCTTGATTTTAGAATCTTGATGCCAAATGTATGTTTTGTAGCTTGAGCATGAGCATGTAGTAATGAACCTGACTTTGCTAGAATGAGGTTGCTACACCTCGTCTAAATCTGCATTTTAAATGGTTAGTAATAAACTGTTAGATATTAGAAAAAGGCTCGATCACCCTGTGAATTTTATTGTTTATTATAGCTCGTAGTTTAATAGTTAATTGTATGATTTTTTGGTTTTGAACCGGGTACTAATACCCTGTATTTTGTAAGAACTATAAATACCTCTTCCAACTTTGGAAGAGGTAGCTAGTCATTTATTCATTTTCTATTTTACACATAGAGTTTCTCTCTCTAGAAAAACCTCTCCATGTGTTTCTCTCTCTAGAAACTAGCCAAATCCAAGAATCATCTCCGGGCTATGAAATATGATATCCTACAATTGGTATCAAAGCTATGTGGTGATTTCGGGAGCTTGTGTGCGTTTTGATCTTGATTAGATCGTGTTTTCTAGTTACTTTTTGAGTTCTTGGCTTGAAAAATCAAACACATATTTTGGTGCTTAGATATGTTTATGTTTATGTTTTTAAGCAAGATCTAGGCATAAGGTAACTAGTTGAGCAAGAAAAATCAAGGTACAACGTCAAAAAGGATGTGTTTTTGGTGATTTTGTTAGAAAAAGTTGTGTTTTGCTCGAAGTTGGCTTTCTGCTTGAAGGAAGCGGAATATGCAGGTTTGAAGGAAGCAGAATATGTAAGTTTGAATAAAGGGAAATATGCAGGTTTGAATCAAGCGAAATATGACAGGTTGATTCCAAGCAAAATATGTATTCAAGCGGAATATGACATTATCAAGCGAAATATGTATGTTTGTCTTCAAGCGAAATATGACAGATTGTCAAGCGAAATATGTTGAAATATGACAGGTTTCAAAGCGAATTATGTTGAATTATCCTAAGCGAAACATGTCATAAACTCTAAGCGAAATATGTTGAGTTTTTCCAAGCGAAATATGTCACTAAAATCTTAATTTTTCTACGGTTTTCTTACTTTGTAAAATCCCGTGAAAGATTTATTTCTCGGTTTCAGTTAAGATTAGTAAAATCCCGTAGAATAATTACTTTAATCACATCTAAAACATATCTTTAACACAAGTCTCCTTTATCACTGATCGATCAAGACTGATATCATTTCACAACAAGTTCAAGATGTCTAATATGTCGGAAGATATCCAGTATGCCGGTTCCGATACACGCCCAC
Source organism: Tanacetum coccineum (assembly GCA_026074375.1). Classification (NCBI taxonomy): domain Eukaryota; kingdom Viridiplantae; phylum Streptophyta; class Magnoliopsida; order Asterales; family Asteraceae; genus Tanacetum; species Tanacetum coccineum. Next base: position 10,249 of record BQNB010088299.1, on the reverse strand, counting down.
CAATGCTTGACAGAACAGATTTTGACTCTTGGCAACAACGCATTCGTCTGTATTGTCTGGGAAAAGATAATGGAGAAAACATCATGAAATCGATTACTGAAGGTCCATTTCAAATGGGAATGGTCATACAAACTGTTGCTGAAGAAACTGAGGGTGCACTTCAACTTGGTCCAGAACGTGCTAGAGTCTTTACAGACCTTACAGCTGAAGAAAAGGAAAGGTATAAAGCTGACATTCGTGCTACGAATATCTTACTTCAAGGTATACCAAAAGACATCTACACACTCATCAACCACTATACTGACGCTAAAGACATTTGGGACAATGTGAAGATAATTCTGGAAGGTTCTGAGTTAACAAAGGATGACAGGGAATCACAATTATACGATGAATTTGAACGCTTCCTTCAAATCAAAGGAGAGACCATTCATGTTTACTATGTTAGGTTTACGAAGCTCATTAACGACATGAGAAACATCAAGATGACCATGTCCAGAATGCAGCTTAACTCTAAATTTGTGAACAACATGTTACCTGAATGGAGCAGATTCATAACTGAAGTCAAACTCAACAGAGGTTTGAAAGAGTCTAACTTTGATCAGTTGTATGCTTACTTGAAGCAACATGAGGTGCATGCTAATGAGAACAGAATGATGATGGAAAGGTTCATTCAACCAACTAATGATCCGTTGGCTCTAGTGTCTAATGCGTCGATTCAGCAGTATCCAACACAGTCATCCATGTCTCAATCCACAAATCAACCATCTCCTGCTGATAATTTTCAACTGGACTCAGGAAGTTCTTCAACTGAAAACTTGATTGAAAGTTTAACCAACTCACTTTCCCTCCTCACTCAATCGTACAAATCGAATCTTCCTCAAACAAACAATCAACTCAGAACCTCTTCCAATGCAAGGAACAAAGCTACAGTTCAAGACGGTAGAGTTGTTGTTCAGGATGTTCGTGGTAGATACATTGCGAATAATCAGGGACGACCATTTCAGAGGAACAATGCAAGAGGAAATGCAGGAGCTGGGAATGCAGGAGGTCAGAACAGAGTTGGCAATGTGAATCCTGGTCAAGCTAAACCCATTAAGTGCTACAACTGTAATGGACTTGGGCACATAGCACGAGAATGTCCTCGGCCAAAGCGACCTCAGGATTCAAACTACTTCAAGGACAAGATGCTGCTAATGCAAGCCCAGGAGAATGGTGCAGTTCTGGATGAAGAACAATTGTTGTTTCTTGCAGGAGAACAGGTCACCAACTTTGATGATGATGTGGATGATCCACCAGAGCAAGATTTGGCACTCAACGTGGATCATGTCTTTGAAGCTGATCAACTTGATGCCTTTGACTCCGATGTTGATGAGGCTCCTACTACACACACCATGTTCATGACGAATCTTACGTCTGAAGATCCAATCTTCAATGAAGCCGGGACATCTTATGATCCAGACATTCCATTTGAGGTACAAGATCATGATAATTATCATGATAGTGTGTATGGGCATCATGATGTGCACGAGATGCAAAACAATATACAACAAGACTACGTTGTTGACTCTGAAGCTGATTATACGAGTGATAGTAATATTATTTTGTATGATCAGTATGTGGAAGACAACGCAGAACATGTTGTACAAAGTAATGTATCTTCTGTACAAAATGATGCATTGAGATCTATTATCGATGAAATGCATGAAGAAGGTGTACAAAGTAGGATAGTAAATAAACAGGATAGAGTAGTTAAAGACTCATTGAATTCTGAACTTGCGAGATATAAGGAACTGGTCGGGGAGTATGAAAAACAGGCAAAGTTTGAATTAACTGAAAGAGAACAAAAGATTGATGAACAAATGAGAATAATTATCTCTGACCGAAATAGAAAGGAAACTTCTTTAAAATCGGAACTTCATACTGTACAAATGCAACTTCGTTCTATCCTTGACCAATATAAGTCAAAGACGGAAGAAGTGACCATTTTGAAAAAGGATTTTAAACAAACAGAAGATAAATACCTTGAGGAGTTTTTAGATATGAAAAAGCTAAAAGACAGGACGAAGATAATTATATCAAAACAAGATCATCTGTACAGAACAGTGCACATGCTATGTAGACCAAACCCGTTTTATGATGAAAAGAAAAAGGTGGCAATAGGCTACAAAAACCCCTTATGTCTCACCCGTGCTAAGCAAGTTCAGTCTGCCCTTATAATGGTACTGAAATAGTCATGACCAATCATAAACCTGTTGTTATGCATGACTCAAAGGAAACTCTTGAGATAGCTGAGTTAACTAGGAAAAGAATGTATGGGAAAATGAAAATCCCTTAGTGTATTCAAAATAAAGTTATGTTTGCACCCCTAGATTACTCAAAGGAGAACTAACTATCTTGCAATCTTCGCACCTCAGAGAGATTTAATCCCTGAACAGATATTTTGGGTCAAAGATGAAAATGACAGGAAAAAGGTTGAAGCCTCAGTTCTTAAACCACTTTCAACACCGACTGTGTATCCACCCAATACACCTGTCAAGCTTGTCCCCAGGGTTCTCCCAACAAAAAGTCAAGTGAAAATTAATCTTTATACACTCACACAACTTTTTACGGAATTTGACAAAACTTACAAAAAGAGAATCACTCCAACAGGTTCACAGAAGGGGAAAGAGGTATAAACAAACTAAAAGACGTTTACCGTCACTTGAAGTCATAAAAGATGTTACCTCACTGAAGTTATTCCATTTTTCAAAACTCTTAAAGAACACTTTGCAGGAGTTCAAACGGCCCTCTTTAAAGAAGTTAAAGTAATGGAAGAAATTTTTGATCAAATGAATGACGAAGTGGACCAGAATACTGTAGACAAGCAATGTGCTGAAATTGTAAAGAAAAACCTTCTCATTGAAAATGAGAATCTGATTGCTAATTGTTTGTCGAATCAACTGTTGTATGATGTGGAAAAATCACGTTGTCTAGATCTTGAAGCTGAGATGTCTAAAGTTCATAATGAGTCAAAACATATTTCAAAACTTGAAAGGGAATACCTAAATTTGCAATTAAAGTATCAACATCTTCAAGAAAGTTTTGATAATAACAAATCACAAACATCACAGGAAGCTCCTGATTTTAACTCATTCTTTAAGATCAAGAATCTCGAACATCAGATTCAAGAAAAAGACAACGTGATTAGAGACTTGAAAGTTCTAGTCTCTAATGTGAATGACAGAAGTTGTGAGACTTATAATGCTAAAGATGTCACTGCTCTTATTGAACAAAATGAATGCGTTAGAGTAGAACTAGAAAAGGTCAAACAACATTACAAGGAATTGTATGACTCCATTAAGATTACGCGTGCTCACACTAGTGAAAAGACATCTACCATGTTAAATGAAATTGAGAGTCTAAAGGCTCAATTGAAAAGCAAAGTGTCTTGTGTCACTAGTGACTCTGTCAAACCAAAAGTTCTTGCGCCTGGCATGTATGCCATTGATGTTAAACCCATCCCTCCTCCCCTTAAGAACAATAGGAGTGCTCATTTAAACTATATCAACCATCTTAAGGAGAGTGTAGAAACAGTTAGGGAAATTATAGAGGAAGCTAGAGTAGTTAAACCACTAGATAATGCACTTAACTATGCTTGTCAATACACTAAACTATCTCTGGAATTGTTAGAATATGTGATTGGCACCTGCCCGAAAAGTTTCAATGAAAGAGATAACAAGGCTCCCTCTACCCCTTTAACTAGGAAAAAGCAAGTTACTTTTAATGATAAACCAGGAACTTCATATAGTAACACACAGAAACACGAAGAACACCAGAAAGTTCAACATTCTAATATCCCTGTGATTCCTTCTACAGGAGTAAAAAGTTCCACTAAAGCTAGCGGATCAAAGCCTAGAAGCAATACAAAGAAAAATAGGTTCCTGCCAGCTAAAAGTGTGAATCAAAAGACTATAGAAGACCACCCTAGGACAAATAAGTCTATTTGGACAAAAGTGAATTGAGTTGATTCTAGCATTAGCTCTAAGCGTGTTGTAATTAATTCGAATTCTGAATATGTGTGCAAAATGTATAACAAATGCTTGATTTTTGTGAATCATAATATGTGTGTTTTAAAATGTTTGAATTCTGTGAATGCAACCCCCACTGTTAAAATTATTTTGAATAAAGGAAAGCAGATTTGGAAACCAAAAGGAAAACTGTCTGATAACAGTTTGAAAAAGGCCAAGCGGGTTTGGAAAGAAACTGGAAAACTATTTACTAATGTTGGTTATCAATGGAGACCCACAGGAAAGAAATTCTCCTTAGGAAAACTTAATTGTGGTTATCAATGGAGACCCACAGGAAAGAAATTTGCATTAGGAGAACAGTGCCCTTTAACTAAGCTTCCTGTGAAATGTACTATTATATTTGCTAACCAACAGGACCCCAACAAAAATTGGGGAACCGAAATTCCAAACTCTCCACACTCGACTATTTTCAAATGCAGGTCATACAGGTCGTCCTTTGGTATCTGGACTCAGGCTGTTCAAAACATATGACGGGGAATCGTTCAAAGCTCAAGACCTTCGTAGAAAAGTTCATCAGGACAGTCAGATTTAGGAATGATCACTTTGGAGCTATCATGGGTTATGGATATTATGTTTATGGTGATAGTGTGATCACTAGAGTATACTATATGAAAGGACTTGGACATAATCTGTTCTTTATAGGGCAATTTTGTGATTCTGATCTTGAAATTGCTTTCAGAAAGCATTCTTACTTTGTTCATGATATGAATGGCGTTGACTTACTTAAAGGTAGTCATAGCACCAATTTATACATGATATCGATTAATGATATGATGAAGTCCTCTCCAGTATGCTTGATGTCAAAAGCATCCAAGATCAAATCATGGCTGTGGCATCATCATTTAAACCATTTAAACTTTGGCACAATTAATGATCTTGCTTGAAAAGATCTGGTTAGATGTTTACCAAGATTGAAGTTTGAAAAAGATCATCTTTGCTCAGCTTGTCAACATGGAAAAAGCAAGAAGTACTCCCACAAACCCAAAACTGAAAACACCAATATGGAAGTTCTTCATACCCTTCACATAGATCTATGTGGTCCAATAAGAGTATAGAGTATTAATGGGAAGAAATACATTTTAGTCATCGTGGATGACTATTCTAGATTCACATGGGTAAAGTTTTTGAGATCAAAGGATGAAACTCCAGAGTTTGTCATCAACTTTCTTAAGCAAATACAAGTTGGTCTCAACAAAATAGTCAGATACATCCGAACAGATAATGGCATGGAATTTTTCAACCAAGTTATGTCTAAATACTATGAAGGTGTTGGCATATTTCATCAAAATTCTATTCCGAGAAATCCTCAACAAAATGGCGTTGTCGAAAGAAAAAATCGTACACTTATGGAAGCAGTACGTATAATGCTGATATTCTCAAAAGCACCGATGTTTCTGTGGGCAGAAGCTGTTGCTACTGCTTGTTACACACAGAATCGATCCCTAATTCATACTCGTCACAACAAAACCCCATATGAGCTTGTGCATGATAATAAGCCTGATCTTTCATTTCTTCGAGTATTTGGTGTTCTGTGCTATCCTACAAATGATAGCGAAGATCTAGGTAAATTGGCCAAAGAGGACATTGGGATTTTCGTTGGTTATGCTCCCAGCAGGAAGGGTTTTCGAATCTACAAAAAAAGAACCCGTCAAATAATGGAAACAATCCACGTCACATTTGATGAGCTGCATCAGTCTATGGCTCCTGCACACATCAGTTCAGGACCCGAGCCAATGTCAATGACGCCTGGACAATTCAGTTCAGGGCTCATTCCTAATCAGGTCCTTGCAACCAATTATGTTCTACCGACAGATAAAGATCTGGAGTTATTATTTCAACCTATGTTCGATGAATACTTTGAAGTAACTAGAGTCGATGAACCAGTACCTTCTGCTACTGCTGGTAACGCTCAATTTGTTCCACCAGGTACATCTGTGTCTATAACATTTGCTCAAGATGCACCGTCAACAAGTTATTTACCGTCCTCATCTAGAATACAATCTCCAGTCATTCATCATAATGTTGCAGTTGGACCCACTATCAAACACACCCCAATTACTCAAGCTACCTTTTATCCCTTAGTTAACCCTGTTACTGGAGAACCTGGTTCTGCACAGTCATCACCAGGGGATGTTAGTATAGCTAAACCCAACCAAGCTAATTAACTACCAACTCATCTCAGAAAATAGTCCAAAGATCACCCTCTTGATAATATAGTTGGTAATCTTTCTCATCTGGTATCCACAAGAAAACAGTTAGCTTCTGATGCTCTATGGTGTTGTTACAATACTGAACTGTCAAAAGTCGAACCAAAGAATTTCAAAATGGCCGTGATAGAAGATTATTGCTTTCAAGCAATGCAAGATGAAATTCATGAATTTGATCAAATTGAAGTATGGGAATTAGTACCTCGCCCAGTCTATGTAATGGTTATCGCTCTCAAGTGGATCTACAAGGTGAAGCTTGATGAGTATGGTGATGTACTAAAAAATAAAGCTCAGTTAGTTGTAAAAGGATATCGTCAAGAGGAGGGTATCGATTTTGAAGAATCATTTGCTCCAGTTGCTCGAATAGAGGCTATTAGAATCTTCATTGCAAATGCTGCCAGTAAAAACATAGTCATCTACCAGATGGATGTCAAGACTGCATTTTTGAATGGAGATCTGCAAGAAGAAGTATTCATCAGCCAACCAGAGGGTTTTGAGGATCCAGAACATCCTACTCACGTCTATCGTCTGAAGAAAGCTCTTTACGGGTTAAAACAGGCTCCAAGGGCGTGGTATGACACTTTATCAAAGTTCCTCATAGCAACAAAATTCTTCAAAGGGGCTGTGGATCCGACGTTATTCACTCGCAAAACAGGCAAACATATTCTCCTCGTTCAAATCTACGTAGATGATATAATATTTGCCTCAACTGATCCTAATGCTTGTACCATTTTTTCAAAAGAGATGAACTCAAAATTTCAGATGTCAATGATGGGACAAATGTCGTTTTTCTTAGGCTTACAGGTTTCTCAAAGTCCCAGAGGCATCTTTATTAATCAAGCGAAATATGCTCTCGAAATCTTAAAGAAATATGGAATGGATCTTACAGACCCTGTCGATACACCAATGGTGGATCGATTGAAACTGGATGAGGATCTCATAGGGATTCCAGTTGACCAGACTCGATTCAGAGGAATGGTTGGGTCCCTAATGTACCTCACTGCCAGTAGACCAGACCTTGTATTTGCTGTGTGCATGTGTGCTAGATATCAGGCTAAGCCTACTAAAAAGCACCTAGAAGCAATCAAACGGGTCTTTCGGTACCTCAGAGGAACTATTTACATGGGTCTTTGGTATCCGAAGGACAACGCTATGGCTCTAACAGCTTATGCAGATGCTGATCATGCGGGATGTCAAGGTTTCATGGAGAAAAATTAGTAAGCTGGTCATCTAAGAAGCAGATAAGCACTGCCATTTCGAAAATAGAGGCTGAATACATTGCAATGTCTGGTTGTTATGCTCAAATCCTATGGATGTGATCTCAGCTAAAAGACTATGGATTTGAATTCAATAAAATTCCTCTGTACTGTGATAACAAAAGTGCCATTGCTCTTTGCTGTAACAATGTCCAACACTCACGATCAAAGCACATCGACATTCGTCACCATTTCATTCGAGAGCAAGTGGAAAATAGAGTGGTTGAACTATACTTCGTGGAAACGAACTATCAACTTGCGGATATACTCACAAAAGCATTGCCAAGAGAACGGTTCGAATTTCTTCTACCACGACTTGGGATGAAGAGTATGACCCCAGAAACTCTCAGACGTCTTCAAGAAGGAGAGGATGAGTAAAGGATTATCTTCGTGTATCCTTTGTACATTTAAAAAAAATTGCCTTAGTAAATATTTTAAGTCATTTGGAATTACAAAATGGCTTGCAGTTACTTCAGGCTGCAACCCGCTTTTCATTCTGAGGAACGCATGTCGTCATAAAGACAGCTGTTCCTGACAACGGGTAATTAATTTTTCCCGGGCATGGATTACTTTATATCCATGCAAAAGATGAATAAGTGTACGTGTCAGTGCATTTATTTATGAAAACAAGAGAAATCTTGTTTAATTGGTGTTGTGGAAAAGAATCAGATGTCATCAGTTTTTAAAAGGTTTTTCTATCACTCAAACAATGTCTACAGCTCTTTAATTAGAACACGGGACATTATTTGAGGGGGAGAAAATATAAAAATTCTTTCAAAAAGTAATCTAGGATGAAAAAGAAAAGTTTTATCATTAACGGTTCATCATTTAAAGGGGAGTGTCTTAATTAATTTTAAGTCATTAGGAATTAAGTTGTTATTGGTATTAACTTTTAGGGGCTTAATGGCAAAATCTAGAACTTAAGATCTAGCTACACACTTGTAGGGGCTTATTTTGTCATTTATATAACTTAGTTATCTTTAGGTATAAGTGTTTAAAGGAAATAGAAAAGATATTAAAGCACAAGGACTAGTCTTGCCATTTTTGGAAATTGACCCTCTTACACATTTCGGTCAAAATGGTCAAACACACACACTTCAATATTTCTTTCTCTCAAACACACACACACGCACATATTCTGCTCGATTCAAAGTCTAAGTTTCAAACTCGTTTTCAAGATCAAAGGTACACTCCTAATCGTTCCATACTCGTTTCTCATCTCATTTATAAAAGGAATTAGACTAAAACTCGTTTTTGAGTTCTTAATCGAATGAAAATGAATTAGGGTTCGAAAAATTAAAGTTGCGTGTTTCTTGAAATTGATTGAGGGGTTTGTTTTGATAGGGTGCGATTAGGATGGGGTTGAAACAGTTTTTCATTTCGTTAACTGATTAATGAAATATGATGATTTTTAGAAATCGAATGAAACGAAACATGCTCTTAATGGTTAATTAATTGAGGGGTTTTGTACCATAGTGTGCGATTAAGGATAATATGAAATAGTTTTTCATATCTTTAACATTTGAGTGAGTTAGATTGCTTTTTGCCATGATGAATGAAGCGAAACATGACTGCGGGATTAAATAAGTTATGTGTTTGTGTTAGATAGCTTGATAATTGCTCTCTTATGTCTTTAGAGTATGTTTGAGTGGCCTAGGATCCTTTATGCTTGATTGTATTCGAATATGCTTATTTTGTGCTTGAAAGTGTTTATATCTTTGTGGTTATGGATTATGAGATGCTTAGAAGTGTATTGAGATGCTTGCTTGAATGATTCATAGGGATTTAAGTTGTTATAAATCTAAGTTATGAATTTTTAGGTAAGCAAGCGAAACATGTTCTGATGAATGAAGTGGAACATATTAAACACAGGTTTAAGCAGAACATGTATGACATGTTTCAAACGGAACATGTATGACATGTTTCAAGCGAAACATGTATGTCATGTTTCAAGCGAAACATGTATGTCATGTTTCAAGCGGAACATGTATTACATGTTTCAAGCGGAACATGTATGACATGTTTCAAGCGAAACATGTATGTCATGTTTCAAGCGAAACATGTATGTCATGTTTCAAGCAAAACATGTATGTCATGTTTCAAGCGAAACATGTATACATGTTCCAAGCGAAACATGTATACATGTTCCAAGCGAAACATGAAAAACTTGTTTATGTTGGAGCGAAATATGTAGGAGCGAAACATGACAGGTACACTTCAAGCGAAATATGTTAATAATACAAAAAGAAACTCTGCCCAAAATTTTTAAAGTTTGTATAATCTTTTGCTTATTGTCATATTTTCTCAAGTGTTGCCCTCTATGAGAATAGGAGTCCTAATCTCGAAACTGAATCGGTCTTGTTAACTTCATAATTAACATTGACTCATTGTTCTTAGATGACTCATTCTGAGAGTGTTATATCACTGTCACGTCTACATGAAACCTTATCATTGCATGTTTCTAAATCAATCAGCTCATCAAGGATATCCAATGATAATCAGTAGAATATATATGCTGTATATGAACTGTATTAGTTGTTTCTTAAGCAGAATCATGAATCCTCAAAAGACAGAACAAGTCGTTGCTCGTGATGAACTATGGGTTCCTACTGCTGAAAGAGTCAACATAAGCACAACAAATGTTAGACTGGAAACCACAGTAAAGCAGAAAGAAGAAACCTTTCAAGTTGTTATTGATGTGATCAAGAATTCTACATGC
>BQNB010088298.1:0-16687 GCA_026074375.1 Tanacetum coccineum | reverse complement strand
TGCAAGAAATCTCATCTCTAAATCACCTCTCAAATTGACGTCTTGATTATCTCGTCCGAAATAATCCAAGAATTTTTTTTAATGAAAGGTTAATTAAAGTGTCAACTATCACCTTTATCACTGAAACACAATGTTAAGTTTATTTGCCCATTAAAACAACTAAATATATATATAAATATATATTACTAATAATATGGATCAAATAAATTCGGGCCAAAAATAAAATTAAAAAAAGGGTCTTTCAGGTGGCGGCCCCTTTAAAATTAAGGGGACCGGCTGTGTAAAAAGGGCAGGCCCCTTAATTAATTAAGAGGACCGCCTATCTGAGAAAACAAACACCCCTTTTCAGATGAATTTTTATGCCAAACTCATCATTCACTCTTCTTCTCCTCTCCCACTCACTGTGACGAAAACCCAACACCATAACCATCAAAATCAAAACTTCAAATCATCCAATTAACCAAAATCGTAAGGGGTAATCACTAACAAATCAATCAACAACATCTATTGTAAGTTTTCCATCATTCTTTTCATTTGATTTCATTCAATTTTGCTCACAATCAAAATTGGGTGTTCTTTATTATTTTCATACTTTTTATTTTTTTCTAGGATTTCTATAACTATAATGATTCTCATAGGCATAAGAACACTACAACCTTGATAGGATTGAATCAAAACACTTATTGAGTCAAAATTTTCGAAACATGTATACACATGAACACATAGCCGAATTTTTGCACATAGGCATTCTTGTTGATAAATTCCTAAACATGATAAAAATAATCAAGTATTGATTATTCAAACATACATATATACATCTTTTAAATCAATGATTAAAATGCTATAAAGATAAAGGAGTGTTTGGTTCGTTTCTTAGGAACAATTGTTAGAGTCAAAATGACCATCACTATAGTTTTGTCACGTGTATAAACACTTAACAAACTTGTATAAGTCATCAAGATATATAATTCATATATATCTCGATATATCTTATAAATGGCATAAAATAAAGGGGCGTTTGGTTTAATGCTTTAAAGCATGATTTCTAGTCAAAACAAATACTATTTAACTCTTGTCAAGTCATAAATAACAAACTTATTCGTGTCAAACAAAATATACACTTAATACATAATTTTTGACATGCTTAGACAAATTTTATATTGATAAGGGAGCTTTTGGGTTATTGTCTTGATGTTGAAATATATAACTAATATATATTCTTCGACATCCTAGATTAAGTCAAAAAATAAATTAAAGAACATATGGATCACTTCTTAGGTTTTTACTTTTAAAGTCAAAGTAATCCTTGTCCCACACTTTTCAAAACTTTATTTTCCTTATTATATTTTTTTGTAACATTTTATGTTGTTGATTACTTGTTTAGGTGACAAAATGTCAAAAGCTACTACAACCGATATATCCCTTACTAAATCTTACATACCAAAAGTATCCAAAATTCCCGGCATCTCACCTATCATTGCCCAATTCTACAAACCTATTAAAAACCGCAACATTCACGAAGGTCGTGTTGTTGATCAAGCATACTACAAATCCAACAACATCGAGCGTCTCTTTACTAACATTCATTTTAATTGTCTTTTTCAAATCAACGAACCGATTGTTCCAAAATTTATTCTAGACTTCTATAGCCAAGTCACGGTACAAACCGATGAATATGGTTACCTTGTTATCTCCTTTATGATTCAACATGAATTCATAACTCTTACTCTCGCTCAATTCGGTTAAATTCTCAAAATTCCATACAATGGTCAAGCCGTTTTTACAAACTAATGGGATCTTGCATCTCTTGAGTATTCTCGAGAAACCGAGGGACCATATTGCACCGATCTTCCGACTCCCGATGACATTCGTCGACTTCTTGAATTAGAACGTGTCATGGTAGACCGTACCATTAAAAGTCAAACGGCCTCTCTCAATCCAAATCAAATTCTCACTAAAGAATTAAGCCCCGACATGAAGCAATGGGAAGAGCTCATTAGAGAAAATGTGTTTGGACTAGGAGGACATCGGGATTATCTTCCCGCTTGTCTTGCTCATATGTTGTATTATGTTGTTGCCGAAGAACAATACAACCTTGCTTAACTTTGAAAGCAAATGGTTAGTGATCTGTTGGAAGAGGAGTATTTGGATCAAGAGTATTAAAAAATGATTGGAATATGGATTCTTGTAGAGGGCCTTATAACTTGATTTTAGGAACCTTTTTTCATCTTTCTCTCTTGCGTTACAGTGGATGGTGGAAGGATCACTGCTTTTGTAGGAGTGAAAATACAGTTAAAGGCAACCCTCGAAATCATAAAGTAGGTTGCCTGCTTTTGATAGAGTGCCAACCTGATGATGCCTATCTTTCTAGTCTTTTTTTATCTAAATGTGAGGATGATGTTTCAGTTGGATATGTAATGGATAGAAGGATGGGAAATATAGTCAAGGTGGGATGTATCCTTGAGCAACTCATTATAGTTGAGTGATGCCATTTATATTGAAATGTAGCTCACTATTATTGAGTCTCAATGAAACAGGAGGTTTTACTCAACTTTTGGTGAAGCCTTCATGTAACAGCCTCTAAGATGCATATGTAGATTCATATGATCTCAGGTAGGGTGTTTGCATAAGAGTTACATGTAGCCAAGATTAAGGTTTCCTCCATGGAGTCCTAGATGATGCTCGGCTTATTATAACATATCGAGAAGAATGGTAAATTGGTTATGTCAGTCACTGTATACATTACTTAGTATGTAGTGGTCTTTTGTTATGTCTCAATTGTAGTTAATGGCTTATGGGCATGTCCATACAGTCTAAGTTTCACACCATTGTATGATTGGTTTATTTATTAATATAATTCATCATTTTCACCAAAAGAAAAGTATAGAGAAAACATGAATCAAAAAACAACAGTTGGCATAATGGATCTTGTGACACGATACTTCTTTCATTGATAACCTACCAAAGACATTTGTAGAGGTGGCAATTTCGAACCTCTTATTTTTGAAGTCAAATCGAGTTGTGTATCTTTATCAAATCAAATAAGCATGCAAATTAGCCAAAAAGGAAACAGATTGGGAGTCGATAAGTATACTTTAAATTTTTAATCCATAAAACCTTATCACTCGTAACTACTATATTTATTATTGAAAATATCATTTTTGTTGAAATATTTTATTTTCTAATCAAATTTGACCCACTAGTTTTTCTAAACTTTTTATAAATTATGCATGGATCAAATCGCTTCCACTTTTCCCTCGGTAGATCAAGATTTGAAAAGGTTCCCTCTAAGGAAAATGTTAAAAATGTGTTATGTGTAAACCCAAGCCGACGTGTCCCATATCAAATCGTACCAGAAAATTTACCAGTTTTGACCTTAGTCTTGACGGGTTTAGAAAGTTCTCTGATTATTTGTTCAATTGGTTGATCATAAGTCCATTTCTATGTGCGGATGTGGTTGTGAATATGTGTGTATGATAGAGGGATCAACATATCACGCTTGTAAAGGTTCACCGATGTGAGTAGTGGAAGCGGCAAATGGATTTGTGAAGGTTGATCTTCTAATAGTACGATTGGTCGATCATCAACTCTATTGTTGGAAGAACTTGGTGAATCACTTGTTGGTGAAGTTTCTTGTTATATTGCTAATATTGTAGGTATATTTTGTGCAAGTTCGGCAATGGCTTCTAAACACAACAGTTCAGGACATGTGCTCAGCAGTCTGAACTTTGAAGTTCCATCGCACAATCAACGGAAACCACGTCAAAAGAAGAGTTGGATCATCTGTGTGGTCCTATGTTTGCTGAATACTTCACGGGGAATGCTCAAGTTGTATCAAACAGTTCCATTGCACCTGATAACCCTCCAATTAATGATACACCAACATCAACAACATTATCGAATAAACAACTCCAAATTCGAATGACCTTGCTGATGGAAACAATCAAGAAGACAATGCAAGATTTGAAGACAACGTTTTTATCAACACGTTGGGTACTCCCTCAACCGATGAAGCCAAGTCCTCCTCGCGCATCTTAGATCCGTCAAATATGCATTACATTCTATCAAAAGTATCAATTATACACCAATGATCTAAGAAGGTTTAGAGAGAGAAAGAGAAAGAACTAGAGAGAGAAAGTATAGAGAGGGAGGAGAGGTGATTCTAGAGAGAGAATGAAACTTGATAAATGAATGAACACACCTCCTAACAAGGCTAGGAGGTTAATTATATAGCTAGAATACATAATGGGTCGGCCATGGGCTTGCATGGGTCAGGCCTCTTGGGCTAACTATTACACATACGACTAAGCCTCGATTACATAATAATGATCGTCACTTCTATTCCTAGTGATCTACCCCTATGAGGCGAGGCAATCATTCAGATCACTATTTGATCACATTAGAAATGATCAACACGTATATTCCTAACAATCTCCCCCTTAAGGGTGATCATTTATATCTCTCTTTGATACATTCGCCTTGTGCCCTTTGATCATCATTTCTTGAGCCTTGTCTTGTAATAGTAGTCTTGTTCCTTTGTTCCATTCATGCTTCTTTAGCTTTATCTTGAGCCTTTTCTTTACCTCTTTGTATTTAGCTTCGATAAATGCATCTTTGGATAGTCTTGATGCGTTTGACCAACATACTTATACTTGACGTCACTTTGAAATCTAACAATCTTCGTCATATTGAATGGTCATTTCTTCTTGTAGAAATAACATCTTCATAGCCATGGTAGCTTTGAGGAAGTCCTTTATTGTTGATCCCAATCCTTGATTGATTCCTTAGCTTGTCTAAGGTTAACTTACCTTGGATAAATCCAAAATAACTTGTTGTAGAAACTTTGTATGTATACTAAAGTGTATGCGGAATCTACACCTTAATATCTAGAAGTATTATGAATTAAACAGTAATTGTGAATGAACAAAGATATAACCAAACGCTCTAATATTATTAGATCAATAATACGAGTACTCTTCACTAGTACTAGGGTTTACAACCTTGAAGCTTTTTATTCGACTTCACAACTATGAAAACTTGTATGTCAACTAATGCCCCTAGAGCCTCCTTTTATAGACCAAGGAGCCCTACAAGGCTTACAATACTCTCCTAAGATATCATGATCTTTTCTAAAAGAAAACATAATCTCTTAAACAAATACATTATACATATCTTTTACAAAAAATAAGTCAATACTTATCTTCATAAGTATTCTTGTTCTCCAGACAATCCTTATCTCTTTACTCGTCTTTATCCTTCTCACAGTAGTAATTCTTCTAGCAGTTGTAATCCAGCAGCATAAACTTTTGTACCAACAGTACTAATAAACATAAGCAGTAGTAACATTAGTACTAGCAGTACTAATATATACTAACAGTAGTAACTGTGTACTAGCAGTCTTAACTTTACTATCAGCAGCACTAACTACTTAGCATGTATTTTAGTCTTCAACTCTTAGCAGTCTTAACTTCAACTAGCAGCAGTAACTTTATACTAACAGTACTAATTTATACTAACAGTAGTAACTAGCAGTAGTAACTTTATACTACTAGTACTAACTACTTAGCATAATTTTCATTAGTATCACCAACAGTACTAAGTTATGCTTGACAGCACTAATATATACCTGAGTGGTAGTAACTTTAAGAATCATCTTGAAGTCTTTAAGTCTTAACAATCCTCCCCTAAACTTAATGTTCATCATATGAATCTTCAAGTTTCTTTATTAAAAGTCCTCATCACTATCAGGAAGATGCATCCACACACTTCATTGACCCTTTTGTTGCTTTACCATGAGCTTGAGTAGTTGATAGCACATCTCATTCCAATAATCAGCTTGAAGTTTCTTGTTGAGCATATTTGTGATTGTTATTGGTGTAAGAGGATATCTTTTCCTAACCAACATAAAGATATGTACATTTCCTAACCTTACAATGTGCACTCCACAGGAATCAAACAACTTCCAAACAGTCTCTTTGTATCCTTGTAGATTTCTCCATACATCACTTTTTATGTCTGGTTCAAACATGACTTTTAAATCACCCCACAACACTCTTTCATGTTTTATGCACACATCTCTCTTTCTATTTTACAGCTCACAAGTTCTCTCTTTTCTTTTCCTTACCATTTCACACAGTTTTGTACAATTTGCCATCAATTCCAATGGTTTTATACTGTCCTCCTCACTTCCAAGTGTGTAACCTCTTGAGAGAGGTGGATCATTGGACTATTTAGATGTAGTCTCAAACCTAGTTTGAGCTTTTACACCCCCAATATGGTATCTTGGCACCTGGGACCACTACCTGAACCAATTCCCTAAGGACTTGATCCATTAAGTGTTGCCCTGAATTGGGTCTTATTGATGTTACCACTTTCCTGCTCTGCTTCTAAGCTAGAAGCAGTAGCGGCAGCCCTTTCCATTCTGCCACCCAACTCCTTATGGACAGTCTCATCACCAACCTTTTTCAGGGGGACCACCAGACTGAGGTACCTTATTGTCCCGACCTCTTTTTGACTTGCCTGACAGTTTTAATCATGACTAACAGTTTTAACTAGCAGTCTTAAGTATAACTAGCATTACTAATTATACTTAGCAGTATTAATATATTCCTTAACAGTTTTAACTCTATCTTTAATAATTATACAACAACATGCCTCTATTCATCACAAGCACACTAGAAACGACTAGATAGACATGTGAGAATTCATGAGGATCCATATTTATGCATAACCCATGAATAAAAGTTACGAACTGTTAAACCTCCCCTCAAACAATATTTCAGAGGTCAGTAACCAGCAGTATCTCTTATAGCAAACTTCACGATTGGTATCATCAAATTTAATCATACTGCTTGCTTATCCTGCAAGTGTTAGTCTAAAACCAAGAAAAACACAATCCAAAGCATTTTTTTGTTTAGTAGTATTAATTTTGACTAGCAGTTTTAACTAACAGTATTAAGTATAAATGACAGTACTAGTTATACTTAGCAGTACTAATGGATACAACTAACAGTACTAATCCTTTATAAAACTTTACAAAGACATAAAGAGATTTAAACATTAAGGATTAGGCATTCCAATACTTGAGACCAAGTACTGAAACCTTCCAGCATCAAAACCTTTTGTAAGAAGATCTGCAACATTATGTTCAGTATCATTTTTAACCATTTGAATTAACTTTTTAGCATTGCAATCCCTTATAAAATGATGTCTAATCTCTATATGTTTTGTTTTAGAATGTTGAACAGGATTTTCGATAATGCAGATAGTACTGTTATTATCAATGTGAATCATAGTATTCATGAAATTATACCCATAATCCAGCAATTGGATTTTGAATCCAGAGTACTTGTCCATAACAGCTAGCAGCAGCCACATATTCAGCTTCAGTTGTAGAGGTGGCAACCACAGTTTGCTTCTTGCACTGCCAAGATATCAACCTGTTTCCCAAAAACTGACAACCTCCAGTTGTTGACTTCCTATCTTGAGTGCTCCAACATAGTCACTATCAGTATAAGCAACTAGTTCAATGGAGAATCTCTAGAATACAAAAGGCTTAATGTTGGGTTTTTGCCTTTCAGATATTAAAAATTCTCTTTATAGTTGTGAGATGTATGTCCTTTGTAGTTAACTTGAAATCTGGCACATGCACATACTGAAAACATGATATCTGGTCTAGATGTTGTAAGATACATCAAGGACCCAATCATAGATCTATAAAGATGTACATCAACATCAGTAGCATCTCCATCTTTGACTAAAGGCTTTTCCAAATCAACTGGAGTAGAAGCAGACTTCACATCAGTGTAGTTGAATTTCTTTAAAATCTTATCTACATATTTATCCTGTCTGATAAATATTTCATCTTTCTTCTGTTGTACTTGTAGTCCTAGAAAGAAAGTAAGTTCTCCCATAGAACTCATCTGAAACTTTTCCTTCATAAGCTTCTCAAATCCAGTTTATAACTCCTTGTTTGTAGAGCCAAAAATTATGTCATCCACATAGACTTGTACAAGCAAAATTTCTCCTTTTTGCCTCTTGATGAACAATGTCAGATCAATCTTTCCTCTTTGAAACCCATTGGCCAACAGATAGTTGGCCAAGGTTTCATATCATGCTCTTAGTACTTGATGCAAACCATAAAGTGCTTTTTCCACCCAACTTGTAGACTTTGTCTAGATAGTCAGGATCTTCAAATCCTAGAGGTTGACGCACATAGACCTCCTCTTCTATCTGACCATAAAGGAAAGCACTTTTCACATCCATTTGATAAACCATGAATCCCATAAAGGAAGCATAGGCTAAGAACAATCTTATTGCCTAATTCTTGCTACTGGGGCAAAAACATCATCATAATCTATGCCTTCTTCTTGAGTATATCCTTGGGCAACAAGCCTTGCTTTGTTCCTAATTACTATGCCTTTTTCATCTTTCTTGTTCCTAAAGATCCATTTGGTAACAATGGGTCTTTTACTTTTTGGCAAATCTACAAAGAATCCAAACCTTTTTGAAGTTTAACTAGTAGAAGCTCCTCCTGCATTGCTTCTACCCATGCTGGATCACTTAGTGCTTTGATGACTCTATTTGGTTCTTCCAATGATAAGAAACAAGCAAAAAGATAAATATGAAGATCTTTATGAGTCTTCCCTTCATAGACAACCACCCAATGGAATACCTGTTTCAGAAGTAGGAATTTAAAACGTTTCTTCTTGTCTGAACAGATGACTTCACATCACTAATCACATTTTAATGGGTGATCATTATGAATCTTAATTGTATTGGGAGTGTAGGAACTATGCTAGGAACTAAGAATTTCCCCAACTCACTTCTGTTCCTTTCATCTTAAAGTACCAAGATAGTAAGCTTCTAGAAGTGTAGGAGATCTATTCACCTAATTGGCTCTTTAGGACTAGTATATTAGAGCGCAGCGTGGATGCGCGGGGGGGGGAGGAGGCGAAGCGCGAGAGAGGAGGAGATTGGAGGCAGCGCGCGTAGCGCGAGCATGGAGACGGACACGAGCGCGCCGGGTGTCGCGAGAGTCCTATAACTTGTGGTTTAGTAGTATTATCTTCCTTAGGACTGCTATTATTTACAGACTTGTCTTGATCAGTATTCTCATCATTTGGACCATCTTTAGCTTGCTCTTGATCATCAAAAGCAGATTTTGGTTTATTACTAACATCCTTTGAAGGTGAATCAAAGTATGTAGTATTTTTCTAAATTGGCATCACAATGCAATCTTGACTGGCTTGCTCTTTTAAAGTAGATGTATCTGTATTAAATTCTCCTTGTGTACCTGCAGAATCATTAGAACTGTACAGCAGCAACTGGTAAAATAATTCTAGATTGGAGGTATAGACGGTCGGATGCAGCGAAGAGCGCGATCACCACTTTTGGAACCACGAGACGCGAGTCTACATAGCTTATACCCTCTAGAAACCACCCAACATGCAAGTTTTTCCTTCTACCTCTGGTTCTACGTGTTTGTATACCCTAAACCACTACATACTCAAGGAGTATCCAACAAACAAACCTTCATCACTTTTGCCATCAAACTTGCCTAAATGGTCTAAGGTATTCAGGATAGTAACATGACATCCAAATGGTTTCATAAAGCTTAGAGCTGGTTTAAAACCTCTAAAAAGTTCATAAGGTGTCTTGTTATGAGGCTTGACTACTAATACCCTATTCTGTACATAGCAAGCAGTACTACCTGCTTCAACCAAAATGAGGTGGGTAACTTAAGTCAACTAACCATAGTTCTAAGCATCCTCAATTAATTTTATTCCACCTCTCAGCCATACCAGTAATGCTAGGAAGTCCTAGCTAAATTGATTCCCACCCCTAATACCTTTTTTCTTTGCAAAAATCATCCATAAAACTTTAATTCTTAAACTCTGTCCCATATCACATCTGATATTTAACTTTCTTATCTACTAGGTTTTCTATCTCTTTGATAAAGTTCTTAAGAATCTCACTGGTTTCATCCTTAGTTGTCAAAAAGAAAACCCAAGTAAACCTGATATAATCATCAGTGATCACCAAGCAATACTTCTTATGCATAAAACTACTCACAAAAGTTAGACCAAACAAGTCCATATGTAGCATAAACAAGGGCTTAGTAATGGGATTCATGACTTTGGACTTACAAGAGGCTCTGTATTGCTTCCCTTTAAGACAAGCAACACAGGTTTGGTCATTTTCAAAACGTTTTAAAGGCAAACCTCTAACAAGATTTTCTTTAACAAACTTATTTATGTTCTTAAAATTAATATGACCAAGCCTTCTATGCCAAAGCATAGATTTATCTAATGTAGCCTTTGCAACAAGACAAGTTAAACTCTCTTTAGGAACAATGTTCTTCATGATAAAAAAAGACAACACTGTACAGTTGTCCTTAATCTAGGAATCTAATGAAGTATCTGACTTTTCATTAGGTAACTTAAAATTAAGAGATAAGACAAGACATTTAGTATCAGTAAAAAGGACATAGTTCTTTTTGTCACACATCTATGAGACACTAAAAAGATTGAAGTTTAACTCCTTTACAAAGTATACATCATCAAAATCAAGACTATCAGTTTTCAGTGTACCTTTACCAGAAATTCTTCTACCATATGCTCCTCCTCCAAATGTAACATGACCTCTATCAAGTTCCTTGAAATTTGAGAGATAAGCAATTTTACCAGTCAAGTGCCTTGAGCATCCACTATCAACAAAACCTTTATCATTCAGCTATGGATTGCCCTGTACATAGAAACAAGGAAATTAGATTCCTTTAGGGACCCAAGCCATTACTAACTTGGATCTGCCTCGTGCATCAATGTAGTTATATCTCTTGAAAACAAGTGATGCACCATTAGGTCTGATAGGTCTCCAAACCCCAACATTCAATGGCTTAACAACATGACCCCATTTGCCTTGACATATTAATTGGTTGAAGTATATGGCCAGCAGTATTAACTACTTTGGGACCTAATAGATTAACCTTGTGATTAAAGTACCTGTTAGTTAATGCTGGTTTCTTGTAAAAAGGCCTTTGAACAGTTGATTGTGCTTGTTTAGAAAAATATGGCATTAGTCTAGCACTATGAACTATTGGTTTGGGGTGAGCAGTATAAATAGGCCTAGCAGTACTAAGTGGTTTTAGGCTAGATTTTAGCAAAACTGCTCTTGGAGTCATATTCCTGTGGGTATTAGGGTGTGAGGATTTGGCATAATAGTCATAATCCACCCTGTTGTAATTATTCCCAGTCACCATCCTTTTCCTTTAATGGTGAGGACAATTAAGCTTCATATGATCAAAACTCTCACAAATAAAACAAGCTTTGTTATACATTACAAACTCACTTCCTAGTTGATTTGACTTTTGACCATTCCAATTTCTCTGGTTTCCCCTTGGACTCTGTGATCTATACATCTCAGCATACCTAACTATCTTTTTAACTAGTTTTTCACTATTCTTTGGTTTGACAAACTCTACCTTTTTAGCAGTATGAAAAACAGTTTCTTTCCAATCAATGATAGTTTCTTTGTCAAACTTAAGAGGAGACTCAACAGAGCTACTTTCATTATCAGACACTTGTTCTTTTTCCAAAGAGTCATCAGTATTCTCCTTAGAATTATCTGACTCTTTGTCACAATCAATGGTAGACTTTAACACAGTATCCCTAGGACCATACCCATTAAATTCAGGCTCTTTGAATTCATCAAGACCTAAATAAGACAAGTCAAGTTTTGTAGGTGCATTTAGGGATAAGGGGTGAGGTGGAGCTATAGCATGATAACCTAAACCATTTTTACTTTTGTTAGTTATCTGACTTGCTAACAACTTGTCTAGGTCTTTTGAGGCATTATCAAATTTTGCAATTTTAAAATCAATACCCTCTTTTTCTTGCTTAACTTTTTCAAACTCAGTTTTAAGCACACTAATTTCATAGTCTTTACAACCTACTTCTCTTTTAAGAACAACAATTTCTTCACCAAAAAGAACCTTATTCTTTCTAAATGTGACAAGTTGATCTTCTACTGTTGCTAAACCTCTTTTATAAGTAGCAGCTTTAAATTCAGTGTCATCAAGCTAAACAATCAAATCATCACACTGTTTCTTAAGAGTTTCATAGTTTTTCAGACAAGTTTTAGAGCAAGATTTATCATTGAATACCTCAGAGTCTGAGAATGCCATTAGAGCCATGTTTGTCTGAACTTGTTTTTCTGCTATGTCACTCCAATCAAAGCCAATACCATCTATAGCCAACATTTCCTTTGAAGATGTGTCTTCCACATTCACTATCCTTTTTAAGTTATCTTGACTCGAGTTCCTGTTTTCTTGACTTCTGAACTGACTTTTTTTGTTCCTTGGTGCTCTACATTCCCTGACAAAGTGTCCCATCTTGTGACAGTTGAAACACTCTACCTTGGATTTATCAAACCCTACAGTATCACTTCCATTAATGGTGATCTTCTTCCCTGTTCTCTGATAAAACCTTCTTGCTCTCATACTTAGCAATGCTAGTTGCGACTTCAAGTTCATTTCTTCAAGATCATCATCATGAATTTGTTCTAGGTCTTGATGAACTAGTTGAGACCCTTTTGGTTGATTGGTCAGAAAGGCATAGACTATGGCATCACTGAGGTTGGCAGTACTATTTTCAGTATTAGCAGTATTAGTGCTAACAGTACTAACTTCAGAGTTAGCAGTATTAACATTATTAGTACTGCCGTTACTTGAAGCAGTCATAAAAACCAAGTTTTAAGTACCAGTACTTGCACCAATAGATTTCTTTACTTCTTGTTTAACAATTTTGAAGTTGTTGTACAAATCATCAATACTTATTATTTCAATATCAGCCTTGTTCATCCAGACAACTACATGAGTATTCCACTTAGGAGGCAAGCTTCTCAAAAACTTTAAATTTAGATCTTCTGCAGTGATAACCACACCCAAAATTGCAAGCCTACTAACAAGCTTCTGAAGCCTGTTAAAGATAGAGTCAAGTATAACACCCCGTGTTTTAGGTCATTGTACGACGATTGCGTGCCCGATGTCGTAAATATTATTTTACGAGTTTCCGTGAACGAGCGTCGACATTTAAAATTTTATTTGTCGCTAATAAATATTTTCGTATTTTATTATGAAAAATTTGGAGAAGAATTGATAATTTTTATTTTTGACGTTTCGCGAGTCAACGGTTGATCGCGCGTTCGTTAATCATTTTGAGCATCGTAAAAATTTACGACATGTCTCGCTATTATTCTTATGATCATAAACAATCATTTTATGAAGGTTGTGAAGGGGGGAAAGGAGGAATGAAGGGTGATAGTGTGTTGTCCGTGTCATCTTTGTCCTCAACCTTGGTCATAGCTCGCGTTTAAGGCTCGCGTTTAATTAACAAGATATTTACAAGAGATATTATGCAAGATATTTTATAAGGAATATTTATTATATTTTATCTAAAAAAATCTTTTAGAGTATTTTTTCCCTTAACTTAACCCCTAGTTTAACTTAACTAGAGTTTTCTTAACCTTAGTTAAGCCCTATATAAAGAGCTTAACTAGTAAGAAAAAATACAAACATCATCCTAAGTGTGTAAAACACAAAAATCTCTCCCATTTCTCTCTGACATGCCACGGCTCAAGAACAGAAACCCCTTTCTACCACAAATTCATACAAATTTTTCTACCACTTATACAAGCATACACACATCATTCCTAAGACCTTCTAAGGTAAACGTACATAGAAGTATGGTAACATGTTGATTAAACTGGAAAATATATAAGTGTAAACTTGGAAGTAAAAGTTTACTTAAGGATGTTATGATTTCAAGTGAGGTTATAGAGTTGTTAACTTGGACAAATGGACAAATTTTGGACTTATGGATTATATTATATGTATGATATAGTATATTAAGAGTAGAGGAAAAACTTGTGGAAATTACTTAGTTAATTAAAAAGTATATAAAACAAGTTTAATAAATAAGTAAATATATAGATATTAAGGGGCTGTTTGAAATCGAATTCCAAACACTGGATATTATGTTTTATAAGTATTCTACATCTCGTGACGATTCCAAAAAGGTAAGAAACTTGTCAAACGGATAAATAACGAAAAAGTTACGCTAATTACGAGTTATACGTAAATTAAACGGATTATAAAATAACTTTTATAAAAATCTTATGAAATAGCAAGTTGGATATTTTTAACAAATAAAACACATTTTTAAGATTCTAAAATGATAAGAGTCATGATTTTTAAATTAATAATGAAGAAGTTATGAATTTTGCGAGTATTCGGTAATTAAAAGTTTATAAAAATAATTTTATAAACTATGAACAGTAAAACACTATTCATGACAAAAACTTTTATTTTTGTAAACCATATAAATTAATAGAACTTTCAATAACAAGAACGTACTCGAAAGAATCACTAAAAATGGAGCTATAACGAATAAAATACGACGTTTACGGGTTTGACGATTACTAAAACTATAAAAATGAATTTATAACTGGTATGAACAGTAAAAGTGCTGTTTATCAGAGGATCAAAATTATAAAAATGTCAAATTATGATAACTCGTCCTAATACGAAAGCGTGGGCATAAGAAACGTTAAAATCGGGCTTAAAACGCGAAAGTAACGCTAGTTTTACTACAATAGTAATTATAAACGTTTTTACTTATTAAACATAATTTTACCAAAACAATTAGATGGTGATTGAGCTATATAGAATTATATGTGGTTATCAAAGTACTATATTACTAGGGAGTTTCATAATGAGGCCTCTTCGGGGTAGCGTATCGACGAGTTATTGAATTTACGATTTAAAGTGTCCTAGCTCCTCATACGTTCACTACATGACCTCTTAAATTATGATAACCCGAACGATATTACGATTAATTATATAGAATTATGTATAATACTAGTGCTTAGTACTTATACGGCTTTAAATTAAATAGGTTGCATCTGACGGTTTACGTGACGCAGTTACTGTGATATACTTGCTATTCACTCACTTAAGGTGAGTTCATAGCCCCACGTTTTACATGATTTGTTTTATAAGTTTTAGGGTGAGAACATGCTTGTTTACAAATGCATTTACATGGTTGATTACAAATTGAATTATGCACTTCTTTACTTGTCATGCGATGAGATACAATACTTGGTTTACTTTTTGGACGTAAACACATACTTGACTTTTAAGAATAATTACGGATTAGCTTAGGTTTCATGAACTGTAAATCACTTGGAGGGTGAGCGCGAATGTTATAAAATAGATCTATTGGGGATTGACAACCCCCGTTCGGGTGATTAGCTCTCACTAGTTCGAGATCGAACTAACGAACGTTATATCATGTCGGATTACGACTGGATTGGTGTCTACAGGGCCAACACTGAATACTAATGAATTTTTACCGTGCCTTGAATAAAGTGGCATACTTATAAGTCTACGTCGCAGTTCCATGAACTTAGAGTAATCGTAATCATTTCTCTTACATACTTGAAACATTTTGATATATTGTGCTCATTACAATATATACTTGAAATATTTTGGATATTGTGCTCATTATAATATCTACTTGAAACATTTTTGGATATTGTGCTCATTACAATATATACTTGAAACATTTTTGGATATTGTGCTCATTATAATATCTACTTGAAACATTTTTGGATATTGTGCTCATTATAATATCTACTTGAAACATTTTTGGATATCGTGTTCATCATAATATCTACTTGAAACATTTTTGGATATTGTGCTCATTACAATATACCCTTGAAACCTTTTTAGGATTTTATATAAGGAAACCTATATATGTAGGTTTATGCGTTGCAAGTCTTGTATGGGCGAAACTTGTAACATAGTAAACCTATATATATAGTTTTGGGATTTACATTCGTACTTACAAAAACCTATGAACTCACCAACTTTATGTTGACCCTTTTAAGCATGTTTTTCTCAGGTGAAATAGATGCTTGGCCTATTTGAGGAAAATAGGAGTCCAAACTTTTCAAGAATACTTTTCAAACGACACTTAGAGGTCGTTCTCTCATGACTTGTGCAATGGTATTATGAAGTAACGCTCCCGGAAACACATTCCGCTGCGACCCAATTTTGGGGGTGTTACAATATGCTAAAAGGTGCCCCAAACAAGGTATTATTGTCATATACCTACTAATTTCTAATAACAAAATGTCCGTTTGACAAGGTGGTCACAAGGATTCAAACCCCGGACAGGGTTGTCAAACCCAATAGATCTATTTAATGCATTAGCGTTTACCTCACAACAAGGCAATTAACGGTTCATGAAATAAGGGACTTCGACAATAGGAACTTATGCGGAAACAATCGCATAATCGGGTCTAGCATACCATAAAATCATATGTGTTCGATTTATAAAACAAACATGTATCCCCTCGCGGGTTTAAAAACATTTAAAAGGATTTAATGCGAGGCTATGAACTCACCTTAAGCAAATGATCTAATTCAATCAATCAATCAACAAGCGTAATAAACTTCACGTCTCAACCGCGACCTATATAGTACATATATAGCGGCACGTGACTAAAAGTATAACATATCATATATTGCATACTTGCGTATATATGTATCCCCCTCGCGGGTTTAAAATATTTAAAAGAATTTAATGCGAGACTATGAACTCACCTTAAGCAAATAATCCAAATC
>BQNB010088297.1:2100-27695 GCA_026074375.1 Tanacetum coccineum | reverse complement strand
TAATAGTACGTTGCTTCACTTGCTTGCTTGATATTTTTAGTTTAAATGTGAGCTTTATTAGATGTATTAACTACTAAGTATCTCAAATTTTATTTTGTTTTATTCAATTAGCATAAAAGTGTGACATATGTCATAAAAAAATTAGTGTACCTAGTGCGACTCATATTTATGAATCCCGCACTTTGGTATGCGCCTCGCCTCAAGGCTCATTGACCCTCTTTACGCCTTAGTACACCTAGAGACTTTCAGAACATTGAGCTTGACCGTCTAGAACCCATGGATCTGCAAGAAATGCGAGTTGCTCTTCATCTAAAATTTGTCCAGCTTCATGAGCTTTAGCTAACATTGCTTTATCCTTATACCATGCTACATTCCTTGGTCGCTTAGGCTGAGTGCATTGCCTAGCCATATGTCCTTCACCTTGATAGTTGTAGCATTTAACAACCCTTGCCTATCCGCTTGCATTGTTTCCCCTAGAACTAGTAGCATTACTCTTATACCCAGTACCAGAATAACTTTGACCTTGTCTCCCCTGAACTTGTTGCACTATGTAGGATCCCGTTAACACTTCATAACATATATATCATACACGAATTTGATCTAGAAAAGAGAAAGAGAGTGAGTTGTTTTGTAGAGAGAGAAAGAATAGAGAGAGAGAGATGAGAGAAAAAATAGGAAAAGGAAAATTATTTTAGAATGAACAACTTCTAACTCTTTTCTAAATAGAAAAGAGTTTATATACCCCGTCGCGTTAAATGACGCGCGGGATATTTAACTAGGACCCGGGCTCGGGTTTTGCTTGGGATTAAACCCGAAACATATACAATATTAGTTTAACTATCGAGCCCGATTCCCGATACTTTCCTATTACAATGTTAACTAATTGATTGACCGAGACTTAAATACATAATGAACGAATTTCATGTTCAACTCAATATTTTGAGGCTAACAATCTCCCCCGAAGTGAGTTCATTGATGACACCTCTTCATGAGATCATAAGGATTGGTTTTTTGTCGATAACCTCATGTGTTCTTGGTCTTTCTTTTGTTTTAGTTGTAGGTTATGTTCCTTCATGCTTGCGATCTTGACTTTGAGCCTGTTGTCATTGTCTTTATCGCTATGCCTATCTGGCGATCTTATTCTTTGACCAACATGGCTCATACTTTTTGCATATCATGAAAGGCTTTACTTCAGAGTTAGCTGAAGTCCTTTGTCTTTTAAATCTTGACTTTCATGATAGAAAGCCTTTGTAGAATGAGCATTAACATGTGTAATGAATCGACTTTGGTTGAATGGGATACCGGTCACCACCGTTTAAACCTGCAAGGTTACGTTAGTGATAAATCGAGAAAATGATTTGAAAATCAATCGACCGTATTACTTGTAAAGAGCGTTATTGTAACAGATCGGGAGTTTAATATCTTTTATCAAAATTCATCAACCGTCAATTCATTTACAGGACCAAATCGATATCCAGTTGTCACAAGTTTGATTCATATAGAATCTCGCAAGTCACCTACCAAGAGCTTGTTTGATGCTGACTCAAGCAGGATTTCCATCTTCATTGTGAATACTTATAGTATCACTCGGATGTTCTGGCAAATATCACAAGGATATTGCGTAGGACTCTTGTTAACAGCTTGTGAACTTGATGATGTTCAACAAGTGTTTGAAATGGATTGTCCTTAAGATATTTAGATTGTGCTCTGCTCTAGACTCCATTTAGTAGCATTTTGGTTTTAGTACTCGGAGGCTTTGAGCAGAAATGCCACCATAATCAATATCAACGTATCCTCGGAATGAGATGTCAATAGATAACGTGTGTATCTCCGTGAAAAATGAGACAAGTTTCTATTAAGAGAAACCCGAATGGCTGGGAAGGGTTGTGCATTGCATCACTAGGTCCATGATGTCGTTTTCAATGTTAGACACTCCAACATGTATTTCCTTACAGCATAAGTATTGAACCCGTTTCTGCCTTAAGTTATGTGCAGGGCTTTCTTTCTTTAGACCACCTTTTATCCATACATTTCTTTTTCATTCTTCAACGCCTTCAATGCTTACCAGGACGTCATTTTACTAACTCCTTTGTTGTGAAATGTTCTAGTTCTATCTCAATCTAATTCGGCATTATTCCCATATACATTCATACTCCAATCAACCTAAGGACTATCTGGCTATTACTAATTCTGATTATCCTTGGGTAAGATTCCTCTGGTTCATGGATGGATCATAGGATTGATTCCTAACCTAACCACCTTATGACTTCAGAATCGTCGTGAAATTAAGATGTTGTTGGGTATAAGATCGAACCATAAAACCTTTTCTTACTGTTCAGCACATTGAGTCGATTAGATCATATTTTAAATACATTTTCTCCCCTTATTTTAAATAATAAACACTTAGTTTTAATACTTGATAAAAATGCTTGAAAAAATTCCGTGGGAGAAAATATTATTAGCATGAATGGTTTGGAACATTTTGATAATGTTTTGAATACATAAGAATTGTCGATGTTGATGTATCCAAGAACATTAAAACTTTGTTTTTCAAAAAACTCCCCCTCAAAAATAGGACCAATTGAGAAATTGTTGTCTTTTGAAAACATTGTGAGGGTTGGAAGTGTTGAACACACAATTTTGAAAGATTATGAATTGTCATCGAGAAATTCTTGAAAAATTGTGTTCAACTTTTTGAAAAACCAGATGTTAGAGGACTTCTCTTCTAACGGTAAGGGTAAGCGCACTGAAACGTACACTATCCTTTTTCTTGAGCTAAAAACATTGAATGTCTTGTAAGAACAGCTCAAGACCGAGAAACGTTAATTTTCTCGTTGTGAGGATAAGTTATAAACCTTCCTTTATATGAAGTCCGAGTTATGTACTGATATTTGCACATAAGCCATTAAGAAAATTAGAAATGACATGTTTTGAAACTATTTGCAACTCTCGCTCGAACTTCATTACAACACTCGAACGCGTGCAATGTTAATCGACATTTTCTAAAGCACATAAATGTTATACGATTCCAATGAGACATGTTCGAGAAGAATCTTTTTGGTGAAATTTTTCTGATTTTCGATTTTGTATTTTCTTTTTGAAGTTTTATATTTTTGTATTTTGCTTTTCTTAAAAATATGTACATGGTGATGTTTGATGATGATATCAAGCAGTCTCATTTGTCAGAACCTCCAGATCAGCTGGAGTCAAACATCTCATACCAATCCTTCTGACAAGATACTTAAAAAATTAAACCGATCCTCATGAAGGGTTTATCGTAAAACATGTCAGCTAATTGGTATTCAGTATCTGACAAAATTAATTCGATCAATTATACCATTTTCAGACCTGTCCTTTATGAAAAGATACCGAGTATGGATGTGCATTGTTCGCGAATGTTGTACGGGGTTCATGAAATTGCTATGGCTGACTGAGTCCACATACAATGATTTTGTTTAATTGAAGCCATAATCTTTAAGTTGTGTCTCATCCCCACATTACTATGAGCACAAACTTACAGATAACACCAACGTACTCTGCCACTGCTGAGACATTGCAGTGCGTATCTATTCTTTTGACATCTAACTTACTAGCTTTATCACCAAGGAACGGTAATCTCTCCAGCAGCTTTGCGAGTAGCAATGCATCCGGCATGATCAGCGTCTGAAAATGCTGTTAGTTTAAAGCCAGAACCATTGGATACTAGATACCCATGTAATGGTACCCTTTAGGTATGTTAAAAGATTCTTTTTAACCTCCTTAAGGTCTTGTGTGTTTGTCGTGCTTGATAACATGCACAATAGCATACTGCTTGCACTAAGTCTGGTCTACTAGATGTCAAGTACATGAGTGACCCAATTTTACTACGATAATTTGATTGGTCTACGGGTTCTCCACTCAAATTTACATCTAGTTTGGGTTTAGTAGCCAATGGTGTACCAATGGAGTGACAATTGTCCATATTATGCTTTTTCAGAATTTCTAAAGCGTACTTGGCCTGATTGATAAAAATACCTTTTGGGGACTGGTGGATCTGTAGTCCTAAAAAGAACTTCATCTCCCCCACTAAGGACATTTCAAACCTACTGTGCATTAACTTTTCAAATCTTTTTGAATATTTAGGGTTTGTAGACCCAAAAATTATGTCATCAACGTAAATCTGCACAAGTAGAATATCCTCCCCGTATTTTATCTTGAATAACGTTGGGTCAATTGTACCTTTAGTAAAGCCTTTGGACATTAGGAAGTTGGAAAGTTCATCATACCAGGCTCTTGGAGCTTGCTTTAATCCATACAAAGCTTTCCTCAGAAGGTAGACTTTTTCTGGATGATCTGGATCAACAAACCCTTCTGGCTGAGCAAAAAAACCACCTCCTTCAGTACGACCAATAAGAAAATGCTTTTTCATGTCCATCTAATAGATTGGAAAAGACTTGTGTGTTGCATAGGCAATGAAATTCCGAATTGCTTCCAAGCGAGCAACTGGTGCAAAGGATTCTTCGAAATCAATACCCTCTTCCTGAGCATAACCTTTAGCTACAAGTCGTGCTTTGTTGAGAATTATAGTCTGATCTTCATCCCTATTGTTCTTCCTACACTATCCTTTTTCTTGAGCTTTGAATGTCTTGTAAGAACAGCTCAAGACCGAGAAATGTTATATTTCTCGTTGTGAGGATGAGTTATAAACCTTCCTTTATTTGAAGTCCGGGTTATGTAATGATATTTGCACATAAGCCATTGAGAAAATTAGAAATGACATGTTTTGAAAACATTTGAAATTCTCGCTCGAACTTCATTTACACACCCGTGTCAATGTTAATCGACATTTCTAAGCACGTAAATGTTATCGATTCCAAGAGACATGTCGAGAAGATTCTTTTTGGAAATTTTTTGTTTTTCTGATTTTGTATTTATTTACCTGTTGTCCTCAGCATTGCTATTTGATGGTGGAATAGTAATTCCAACTCTTGTCGTGATGTAGCTGTCTTGACTGCTAGAGAAACAACTTTTGGAACCAGCTTTGAACTTGACGGTTCGTTGCTGTGGTCGTGAATTCTGAGTTCTGAACGGTTATGATCAGAAGTCATTTGATGAAGAACGAGGCCTGAACTGATGTGAACAGACATCATTTTATCATTGAGGAACGGGGCCTGAAGTGTTATTTTCAGCAGACACCATTTGTCATTGATGACCGAGGCTTGAACTGTTGTGTTCAAACATCATTACATGAAGACCGAGGCTTGAACTGTTGTGATCAAACATCTTTTGACATGAAGACCGAGGCTTGAACTGCTGTGTTCAAACGTCATTGACATGAAGACCGAGGCTTGAACTGCTGTGTTCAAACATCTTTTCGTGATCATTAGATCAAAATTCCTTGAAGCCCTGTTTTCTGCGATATCTTTCTTTCGGCAAACCAAACTCTGAGTTCTTTTCCTCTGTAGGATAGAACGATGTAACCTGTACTATCAGAGAGTACCGGCACTGAAGTAAGAAGCTTTGTTCGCTTTCACATTGGTTAGGGATATCTGCATTTGAACCATTTGGGGTTCTTTCACACGTTGTTGTGCTAGAGGGCGAATGTCCTTTCGGTTGGAACCCATTAAGAACAAAACAATCTTTAAATTCTCCGTTGGTTCGCACCTATGACAAGATCTAGGCATGTTGTTTTCTCATGACATGCTCTACTGGTTTGTTTCTGTTCGTTGTCTTATTGGATGGAACCTTAGCACGCGAGTTGACTTCTTTCAGGAATTTTGTAACACAAGAATCATGATTTGCATTAAAGACACATTTCTGACATGTCGAGCAAACAAAATGTTTGGAGTCAAAAAAATTTCTAGAGTTCCTAGAGTGTTCTTGTGTCTTTTTCTTAGCCTCCTCCAGGTAGTGATTATGAACTATGTCATTTGAGCTATACCTAGATGAGATAGGTGCAATCATGTAATGAGGTTATGCATGGGCAAATTCTCTTCTCTTAGGTAGATAATGTGTAGTGGCTGGTTTTGACAAGTCATTGTTCACATCAACTTGGGAGGCAAACCGTGGTTTTGAAATTTTAGGTCGTTCAGACTTAAACACAGTCGGTTGTCTAACAACTGATTGGTTTCTGTGTGGTTGTAAAACTGGTTTCCCCAAGATTGATGGTTTTGCAAACTTAGTATTCACACTATTTCCTGTTAGTTTCCTTAACTTATTTTTTAATGCTGCAATTGCAAACCCCTTTTTCTGAATCTGAGCTAGTACATCAGCATTTTCATTAGACTTTTTGTTCAGTTGTGCCATTAAAGAGTCATTCTGGTTTTTGGTCTGAACTCGTGTCGTTTTGATAGAATCAAAAAGATCTTTGTAAGTCTGTTTCAAGTGCTCTTTTTCCTTATGTAACAGCTCATTCTCTGCAAGTAATTTAGCCACACTATGTTCCAATTCGATCTTTATTGTTTCAATTTCATCGATGTCATTATTAACCTTGGCTTCATTACCTTTCTCTTTCAAAAATTGACTCTGTTGCCCTGATTTTAAAACATTGTTTTCCATTTGTAGTTCAAGATTAATACAATGTGCTTCGAGTTTTGCAAAATCTTTTTGACACTGGGCAACAGTCTTTTTGAGACAAACATTTTCAGACTCGAGTAATTGATTTGAGAGTTCAATTGTCTTGTCATCAGTTAATTTAGCAGGCAAAGGACATGTGTCATGACATTGTTCAGCATTCTGGTCAACCTCTCCTTCATTAATGAATTCAGGTTGCTCAGTATGTTGTTGTCCTTTAGCAGATACATTATTATTAGTAGTCATTTGTACCTCAGCCTTTGGCTCTTCATCATATATGGGTCTGATATCTGCATCATCAACATGTGCATCATTCCCTGATCTGCTGCTTGTATCCTGCTCTTGTGATTCTGTCCCATTGCTTTTAATGATAACTGAACTAGCATCCAATTCTTTACTCGTATCAACCTTTTCCATTGTCGTCTGCGTTTGTCTTTCATTCACCCTGCTGTCATGCTCTCTTTTATGCAGTGCTCTTTCATCAATCGACTTTTTGACATATTCCATGAATTGGACCAGTGTCTCACGGAATTCTGGAATATCAAGTTGAGTGTATTGTAGAAAGTAGTTGCATGTCATGTAACACCTCCAATAATCAACACGCAGCGGAATACCACATGGGGTGCTACTTCATAATACACAGCGCTAGATACAAGAGAACGACCTCTAGGTGTCGTTTGAAAAATAACATTGTTGATTTAATCAAAATCTGAATTTAATATAACATTTGTCCCATAATTGCATCACAATGAAAAGCTTGTATGTATAGACTCCAATGCACATCAAATAATCCAAGCATCTAATTCACCTGAGAAAAACATGCTTAAAAGTGTCAACATTAAAGTTGGTGAGTTCATAGATTAGTTTAAATATGAATGTAAGTTTCAACAAATATATTTATCCACTGTGTCATCACAGTACCATGTAAAATGTTTATAAAATATGCACGACCCATTTTATGTCACCAAAAGTACCAATATTATCCCAAAGATTTTATAAAGAATGCATGACAAATTTAATGAACAAAATGTTCCAAGTATGTATTTGTCGGGGGGCCCTATAGTCCCAACGTAATCCGACATGTTATAACGTTCGTTCCCAGTGATAGCTAGTCACCCGAACGGGGGTTGTCAATCCCGAATAGATCTATTTTATATCATTCGCGTGGACATCACGCTATAATGTTCGTTACCGGCGATAGCTTAATCACCCGAACAGGGATCCACACCCGAATAGATCTATTTCATAACATTCGCGCTCACCCTCCAAGTGATTTTCTGTTCATGCGCTGTGATGTAGACTTTTGTATGTACCCAATATCGGGCAGTGATTTAAAATAATGTGTTCCCCTCATGGGTGTTCCCTCCAAGAACACCCGGGCAGTAATGATTGTTGGCCCCGCAGGCGCCAATCAAATCGTAATCCGAAAATCATTTCAAAAGTAAAGTATGCATTTGTGACCAAAAATGAAGTCAAATAATGTATCCCATAGCGAGCTATGCAAATAAGTATGTAAACCAATTTGTAAACAATCATGTAAATGCATTTGTAAACAAGCATGTTCTCACCCCAAAAATATATGTAAAACCAGTAAAACATGGGGCTATAAACTCACAAAATCCCTTAAAACAATCACATTGTTATAAGATAACCGAGTAAGTATAAGAATTTGTAGACAAGCATGTATCCCCCTCGCGGTTATAAAGACATTCAAAAGATTAAAAAGCGAGGGCTATGAATCCATTGATTAAAGACCACGATCAATTAATCCAATTAAATCACAACTGAATCTGCAACGATCTCGACCCGACCTAATAAATTATGTAGTTTGTTTATACTCGTTATAATACGACCAACGATGGAACATCGGTTACCATCGAACAAAATCATACATATTTTTATATGTTGTCATACTTATAAACATGTGATGTGAAATTCCACTTGAGAGTATTTAAACCTTAACTCTTAGTATATTTTTATGTATATATACTATTTTCGTCCAATCTCTAACTTATTCAATATTTACAGGAAATGTTTCTATTTTTACGATCCTCGTTTTTTGAAACACACATGATCTTAAATACCTTATTATTTGTAATAATATATTACTGAACCTTTTTTTTATCATTCAAATGTACTCATAATGTATTATTATTAATTAAAATATCCGTTGACTTGTAGTTTGAACTTTTAGGGTTTTTTTTTTTTGGGGGGGGGGGGAACCCGCTAGATTCTCAAGTTTTAATAACTGATAAGCATCGCGCAAAAGTAAAACGTACATTTCGAACAACTTTCGTGTTTCGCCGGAAGGCTTAAAGGACTCGAAAGTGCTCAAATCGTTTAATTAATAATCTGCCAAATTTGTATATATTTTAAATTACTTATTTTTCTACTAAAGTATATATTTCGATTACACTCCAGTTTCTTCGTTATTTGGATTTAAAAGTCCCGTTTTATATCAAAACGTCCGTAAAAATATAATTTGTTATCTTTTGTAAACCAAAGTCTAACTTATCAAAATCTCGAATCCCGAATCCCATGTTCCGTTTTCTGCTATTAATTATTCGTTCCAAAACGCGCCATAGTTCGTTTTTAGTTCAACTCTCGTCTAAAATATATCTAATATCGCTTATACATTAATTCAGTCCGTTTTAATATTTATGCCATATTATACTAGACCGCGCAAGTATTTAATAGATTTAATTCACATCATAATTAATCGATAAATAAATGAAACAATCGATTTCTTTTAAATTAAAACGCCCAACCCCTTTTTCGGTGTCAACACAATCAAACGCACCCATTTCTGTTGCAAACCAAACCCGACCAAACAACCCGACGCCCCGGCTATTTCGCAGCCAAACACACGCACCCGACCCGGCTGATGGACAGCCAAACGCACCCTTGTGCGTGGCTGTTAAGCCAAACGGCTCATTATTTTGGTCAACCCAAATCCAACGCCCCTTTTTGTGTTCTATCAAACGGACCGCTGCGTTGGTCAAAACCAAACGCACCCGACTGCGTTGGTTAAACAACGCTACCTTTTATGAACCAAATATACCCCCCGGCTGTTATGAAAGCCAAGCTCCCTCGGTCGTTTAATAACCCACAAACCCGACGCACCCTTGTCGGTTGTTAACAACGAAACTCCAAATCGACGACCTTGGCTGTTTTTAATTTACAAAACCAAATGCACCACGTCGCTTATTTTATAAACCATACGCTGCATGGTGCTGTCATAATCCCGACGCACCCTTGGTGGACAAAAAATCCAACCCAGACTCATCCCCTCCCATCCATATACTCGGCTGTCCAAAGCCTAGCCCGTCATACCACGGCTGTTTGACAGCCAAAACCGACACCCCCACCTCTGTTCTTTATAACAAAAAACCACAAAACAAAAACACCCTTGGTTGTGTTAGAACCCCACCCGATCGCACCCTCGTCGGGGCTGTCACACAACCAACGCTCCCTCGGTGCATCGAAAATCCAAAGCACCCTTTTTGTATGTAGAACATGAAACAACCACGCACCTTTGGGGCTTATGTAACATGAACAAACAACCTCTTGGGGTTCTCTTCACAAACAGCCGCACCCTTGTGTGCGGGGTGGCTGTCCCGAACCCAAACGGTACCCTCGTTGGGTCTATATCAACCAACGTACCCTTATGGCTTTTTATCACATAAACAAACACCTGTGGAGCCGCCTGTCCCTAAAAAACCAAACTCCCATGTATGGGTGTGTGATAGCCACATAAACATACGCACCCCACGGCTGTGGTGGTGGCGTGGGTTCGGTGGTGATATCGATGATAATGAAGATGTGGCGGTTGTGGCTGTGTTGGAGAGGGGTAGCGGCTAGCGGCGGTGGGTGAGTTGGTGGTAGTGGGGGGGGGGGGGGGGGGTGGTGATAGGGAGGCGCGTGGTGGAGAGTGAGTTGGTGGATCGGATAGATCGGTAAATAAGGAGTCTTTTTGGTGTTGGTCGGAAAAGCCCGCCGGAAGAGCTCGCCGGAGAAGATGATAGGGAGAGAGAGAAACTAGTGAGGTGTGTGTGTATAATTTTGAGATGGAAATGTAAAATATAAATAAACTTTTATATATAATAAAAGTTTTTAAAATAAATGATAAGTGAGTATAACTTGAGGGTTAAAAGTGTAAGTTTTTAATGTAGTTTTTATAACTTCCGGTTCGGGACTCGTTTGGATGACTTAACGAATGATTCAACGCACGAAACTTGCGCCATTGTTTTTCGAATCATTTTTCTGATAAAAATGAGTATTTCGCTTGATAATCTTTCATACTATATTTTATTAAACATTTAATAAATTATCTGTTATTCGTTTTGTGAACCGGTTACGTCTTGTCCGAATAGAATGGATTTATGCTCGAGCATTTGAGTTATGCACAACGCTTTTCATAAATGATGAATAATTTATTTTAATTAGTTTATTATAATAAATATGATAATTAAATAACAAAACAAATTTAATTATATTTGTGCCTGGTACTCGTTCTGGATTCTAAAATCTTGCGAGTGCATTACAGTACACCTTCTGACTGTTTTCGGTTCTCGGTCAAACTAAAAAGTTTTCAGGAATATCATTCCACATGCTGATTGCTTAGTGGTCTAAGTTCTGAAAAACGTTGATTTAGATGGTAGTTCTTATAAGTCAAAGCCAGATCCTCAAAAGTCAAAAGATTGTAATCGTCATTCAAATTTCGAAAAATTCTCGGATGTTACAGTACATACCCCTTAAAGTATCTCGTCCCGAGATTAATTCGTGTTTATCCGATTGTGTGACTAAGTAAAGACTTAAGTTTAATAATATTCGTTCTAAACAATACGCTGATAACTTATTCAGCAAAATTCGTGTTTCTACACTTCTCAATCTACCAAAAAATTTGGGCTTGGTTGTCCGGATATATAATCCTTCAAAAATGGTGTATCTCCCAAATATATCATTAAGATCTTATGATGGTTTTCATCCGCTTATAGGAAAGTGCATTATAGTGAAAATCAGACGAAGGTGTAGTCGCGTGAGTTTGATTGTATATGTTTCTAAATGTCGAGGACGGAGTCTCGTTACTACTATTTGTTTGTGCGATGATTCACATCAAACGTAGCTTATGTATGTAAGTACCTACTTACTTAGCAGTACTAGATGTATCGCGACTTAAGCATCTTCCCTACTAGGGGCCGAATTGATAGGTCCAACTATCTGTTTCGTCGATAGGTGTTTATCTCGTTTAAGGGGAGTTGCATTACCTATTGGATAAAGTTGTATCAGTCGGGACCGCTCCAGGACCCAACAGCAGCGACCATAACGTCAATACTATAACAAATGGTGACGGGATATTGCACTCAGTCTGTTAGCTCCACAGACAGTTCGTGATTGCAAGGACTTGCAATGGCAAAAGTAATAACTTAAGAATGAGATAAGGTAGCTCCAAGTGAGGCCTTAAGATTTTGCTGAGTAGTAAGACACGATTGTGTCTCTAGACCCTTTTAACGGATTCTGATGATTATCGATTTCAGGTTCATACTCGTGTCATATCGGATACCATTAAGCCCACTCATTTATAATTTCTTATTTACATAAAGAGAAAGAGGTCCAAATTATATGTGTAAGAAATGATAAACTTATGGTTCGGTGATTTATTAATTATTTTTTTAAATGAGAGGCGTTCCCATTCTTGTAAAATATACTGATTATAATTCATCCTACTTTAAATATTCACGGTGCAATACGCTTACTTCTCTATAACTCAAGGTGGTTGAATGCGATGCATGTGGCTCTACTGTAGTATTGGCCGATGTGATTAAAACTCGTATTCGGAGGCGAAAAGTAAAACTATCAAGGGAACTACATAGAGTTCAAGATAGATAATGAGTACTCGGTTAGAGTAAACAAGGTAAAGGTCTCTATGAACGAGTCAACATAGCGATTACCATATCAATCCTCCTATTACAAGTCCCGCTATACAAGTCTTGTAAAACAATTAGAGTCATACATTATCCCAATGTAAACAGAATTTTACGGCCTCCATGTATTACGTTATTATTATAAAGATTGAAGATAATAATTTTATTAGAGGACATGTTTAACTTACAATGTTGGGAACGATTGAGTCCATTGTGCAACTCACGATGTCTTAAGAAATAAACTCGTATTTATATAATAACTCTTATATAAATAAGCGTACGATATACGCGAAAAGAATGCAAGCATATATATTATATATATGTATATGTATGTCACGTAAGCACTTAACGTAACAAGTAATGTAAGCACATAAGCAAGTAGCGTGTATGCACTTTGAAAACGTTTGATGTGATGCAATATTTGTGAAAACGGTTATAGTCTAGGGTAAAATATGCAACCTAGTTCTCTATAACCAGTGCTCTGATACCAATCTGTAACACCCCCAAAAATCATACAACGCAGCGGAATACCACATGGGGTGCTACTTCATAATACACAGCGCTAGATACAAGAGAACGACCTCTAGGTGTCGTTTGAAAAATAACATTTGTTGATTTAATAAAAATCTGAATTTAATATAACATTTGTCCCATAATTGCATCACAATGAAAAGCTTGTATGTATAGACTCCAATGCACTTAAATATCCAAGCGTCTAATTCACCAGTGAAAAAACATGCTATAAGTGTCAACTTTAAAGTGTGGAGTTCAAAGATTAGTTTAAAATTTGATTTGTAAGGTTTCAACAAATATATTTATCCACTGTGTCATCACAGTACCATGTAAAATGTTTATAAAATATGCACGACCCATTTTATGTCACCAAAAATACCAATATTATCCCAAAGATTTTATAAAGAATGCATGACAAATTTTATGAAAAAAATTGTTCCAGTTTGTATATGTCGGGGGGCCTTTAGTCCCAAACGTAATCCGACACATGTTATAACGTTCGTTACCAGTGATAGCTAGTCACCCGAACGGGGGTGTCATCCCGAAATAGATCTATTTTATATCATTCGCGTGGACATCACGCTATAATGTTCGTTACCGCTATAGGCTTAAATTTCCATTCCGAACAGGGATCCACACCCGAATAGATCTATTTCATAACATTCGCGCTCACCCTCCAAGTGATTTACAGTTCATGACGCTGTGACGTAGACTTGTATGTACCCAATATCGGGCAGTGATTTAAAATAATGTGTTCCCCTCATGGGTGTTCCCTCCAAGAACACCCGGTGCTAGTAATGAATTGTTGGCCCGCAGGGCCAATTCAATATCTTAATCCGACAATCATTTCATAAAGTAAAAGTATGCATTTGTGTCCAAAAATGAAGTCATTAATGTATCCCATGCGAGCTATGCATAATAAATATGTAACAATTTGTAAACAAATCATGTAAAATGGCTTTTGTATACAAGGCATGTTCTCACCCCAAAAATATATGTAAAACCAGTAAAACATGGGGCTATAAACTCACAAAATCCTTTAAAAACAATCACATTGTTATAAGATAACCGAGTATAAGAGTTTGTAGACAAGCATGTATCCCCCTCGCGGGTTATAAAACATTCAAAAGATTGAAAAGCGAGGCTATGAACTCACAATGATTAAAGA
This sequence comes from Tanacetum coccineum, assembly GCA_026074375.1. Lineage (NCBI taxonomy): Eukaryota > Viridiplantae > Streptophyta > Magnoliopsida > Asterales > Asteraceae > Tanacetum > Tanacetum coccineum. The sequence goes on along the minus strand of BQNB010088297.1, from coordinate 13,538 downwards.
CCACGATCATTAATCCAATTTAAATCACAACTGAATCTGCTACGTTCTCGGACCCGACCTATAAAATTTTGTGTTTGATTATAACACGTAATAAATACGACCAACGATGCGTACATCGTTACCCCAAAATCATACATATTTTTATATGTATACATACATATATACATGTGATGAGAAATCCACTTGCGCGTCTTTAAACCTTAACCCTTAGTATATTTTATGTATATATAGATTTTTCCGTCAATCCTTAATCTATATCTCAATATTACTGAAAGTTACTATTTTTAGGACTCTCGTTTTTAAGAACCACACAATGATCTTTAAAACTATCATTGAAATAATATATTAACCGATTATTTTATTCATTTCAAATCGTACTCATAATGTATTAATATTATTAAAAGATCCGTTGACTTTTTACGTTGAACCTTTTAGTTTTGACCGCTATATCTCTAGTTTTTAAATGATACGCCTCGCGGCCAAAGTAAAACGTCATTACGAACTAACTTTCGTGTTTACGACGGTAGGATTAAACGGACTGAAAGTGGCTCAAATCGTTTAATTTTATAATCTGCAAGATTTATATATATTAAATTAACTTATTTCTACTATAAGGTATATATTTCGATTCCATCCAGTTTCTTCGTTATATGAGTTAAAAGTCCCGTTTTATATCAAAACGTAAGTAAGAATATATTTGTTATCTTTTGTAAAAACCAAGCTAAACTTATCAAAATCTGAAATCCCGAATCCCAGTTCCGTTTCTGCTATTTATTATTCGTTCCAAAAACGCGCATAGTTCGTTTTTAGTTAACTCTCGTCTAATAATATATCTAATATCGATTTAGACATTAATATCAGTCCCGTTTAATATTTATGAACATTTTATACTTGAACGCGCATGTTTAGTAGTATTTAAATCACATATAATTAAATCGATAAATAATGAAACACGAATACTTTTAAATTTAAACGACCTTTCGGTGTCAACACATCTAACGCACCGTTTCGTGCAAACAAACCCGACCAAATCAACCCGAAGCCCGGCTGTCCCCGGCTGTTTCGCAGCCAAACACACGCACCCGACCCGGCTGATGGACAGCCAAAACGCACCCTTGTGCGTGGCTGTTAAGCCAAAGACCCTTATTTTTGGTTAAACCAATCCAACGCACCTTTTTGTGTTTCTAACCAAACAGAACCGCTGCGTTGGTAACCAACGCACCCGCTGCGTTGGTAAACCATAACGCAACCCTTTTATGAACCCATTTACCCCCGGATGTTTGAAAGCCAACGCACCCTCGGCGTTTAATAACCCACAACCCGACGCACCCTTGTCGGTTGTTAACCCACGAAACCAAACCGACGGACCTTTGCTGTTTTTATTACATAACAACGCACCCCGTCGCTTATTTTGATAAGCCAAACGAAGCTTGATGCTGTCATAAAACCGACGACACTTGGTGGTTACAAAAACCAACCCGACTCATCCCCTCCCTCCCTATCTCGGCTGTACAAAGCATTAGCCGTCAAACCCCGGCTGTTTGACAGCCAAAACCCGACACCCCCACCCCATGTCTTTATAACCAACAAACCCACAAAACAAACACCCCTTGGTTGTGTTATGAACCCCACCCGAACGCACCTCCATCGGGGCTGTCACCACAAACCAACGCGCCCTCGGTGCATGAAAACAAAACGCACCCTTTTGGATGTCGTACGGAACAACACGCACCTTTTCGGGGCTTATGTACCGAACAACACACCCCTCTTGGGTCTCTTCACAAAACAAGCCGCAACCTTGTGTGCGTGTGGCTGTCCCGAACCCAAAACGACCCTCGTTGGTCTATTTCAACAACGTTACCCCTTGTGGCTTTCTTATCACATAAACAACCACCCCTGTGGAGCCGGATTGTCCGTAAAACAAACACCTTTATTGTTGGTGATGCCACATAAACATTTCGCACCTCCTACGGCTGTAGTTGGTGGCGTGGGTTCGGTGGTGATAACAAATGTAATGAAGATGTTTTACTTTTTTGGATGTGGTGGGTGGCTGTCGTTGGAGAGGGGAGGCAGCGGCGGTGGGTGAGTGGTGGTGATAGGGAGGCACGTGGAGGAGGGTGAGTTGGTGGATCGGATAGATCGGTAAATAAGGAGCTTTTGGTATTGGCCGGAAAAGCCCGGGGGGGGGCCGGAAAAGTTTTCCGGCGGTGGCAGTGGTGGCCGGCGGCGGCGGGAGCTCGCCGGAGAAGATGATAGGGAGAGAGAGAAACTAGTGAGGTGTGTGTGTATAATTTTGAGATGGAAATGTAAAATATAAATAAACTTTTATATATAATAAAAGTTTTTAAAATAATGAAATAAGTGAGTATAACTTGAGGGTTAAAAGTGTAAGTTTTTAATGTAGTTTTTATAACTTCCGGTTCGGGACTCATTTGGATGACTTAACGAATGATTCAACGCACGAAACTTGCGCCATTGTTTTCCAAATCATTTTTCCGATAATTATCAGTTAATTTAGCAGGCAAAGGACATGTGTCATGACATTGTTTAGCATTCTGGTCAACCTCTCCTTCATTAATGAATTCAGGTTGCTCAGTATGTTGTTGTCCTGTAGCAGATACATTATCATCAGCAGTCATTTGTACCTCAGCCTTTGGCTCTTCATCATATATGGGTTTGATATCTGCATTATCAACATGTGCATCATTCCCTAATCTGCTGCTTGTATTCTGCTCTTATGATTCTGTCTCATTGCTTTTAATGATAACTGAACTAGCATCTAATTCTTTACTCGTATCAACCTTTTCCATTGTCGTATGCGTCTGTCTTTTATTCACCCTGCTGTCATGCTCTCTTTTATGCAGTGCTCGTTCATCAATCGACTTTTTGACATATTCCATGAATTGGACCAGTGTCTCATGGAATTCTGGAATATCAAGTTGAGTGTATTGTAGAAAGTAGTTGCATGTCATTACAATATATTCATCATTCAAATAAATCTTTGACTAGATGAACATCTGAAACTGTGTCTCGAGAACTTTAAAAGAAGCCATGAATCCAATCTCTTGAAATTCTTTGTTATCAAGTTTCTTTTGAAGTTGATCCATGTTTAGGAACATCGTGCCTGTAAAAATCTCAAAGTCTTGACCAAAGAGTGTTGCAAACGCGCGTCCGAATCCATTCTCGGTTCGACTTCCTTTTAAGTCGTTGTTTGAAAGACGCTTGAGGTGTGAATGAAGTCGTTGAAAAGATACCATGCAACTTTCTTTTGATTTGTCTTGAATTAGTTGCATTTGTTGTTCTTCTGATTCTGAACACGAAGATAAGGTATCTTTCTTTTCCATTTTATCGTGAATTGAAGTGAAAAAGATTTGTTGGATCTTAAGTGGATGTGATGTGATTGATGTTGTAGTTTTAAATACAATAGTCGTTCACGGGATTTTACAAGTCTATGATTAGAACCGATAAAAATTTAACAGGATTTTACAAAATCAATAGAAAACCGTAAATGATTGATTGTTTGTTGTTTAAGGTTTGATTATTGTTAGATTTGTCTTTTAAGTCCTTGTTTATGGTTTGTTTTGATTAGTTTGATTAAGTGTCGATTTAAGTCCAAAGTCCAATTTGCCTAGGATGAAATTTTGCTTAAAATAATAAGCAAACCGCCTCCAAGAAGGAGCCAAACCGCTGCCAAACTTATAGCAAACCGGCACTTATAATGTGGTCAAACCGTGACTTAGAATGTGCCAAACCGCCACCAAAACATAGGGGGAATCCGTGTTGTTAATCTACTGAATTCGTGGTTCAATAAGCTCAAATTTTCGTGGCTTTTTTTGTGGAAAAAGCCCACGGCTCAAAAAAATTTGGGCTTAGTTAGTTGTTAATCTTGTTCTCTCCTCGATCTACAAGTTAAACAGGTTAGATTGCTACCAAAATCATGGATTACTCAAGCATCTAGTTCGATTTATAAGCTTAAAAGGGTTGGTTTATTTATGTGTTCTAAGTGGTGGGTTGGTTCGTTTTTGATGATTCACGAAGATATGGTTGTTATTTCGTGTTTTATACTCTTCTAACCACTTAGTATTAAGCCCCTATTGCTTATTTGAGAAGCTAAAAAGCTTATTTGGATTGCTAGTGCTTAATTCGTTCTTGAGTTCTTCGTGGCGGTTTGAGTTTAATAATAATATAAAGGTGGCGGTTTGACAAAAGTAGGGGACAAGATCCGTGTTTTAAGGAAAAGTAGCCGGCGGTTTGACCAAGTCAAAGGCGGGTTGCTTAAAATAATCAAAATATTGCCGGCGGTTTGTCCAATTATGGTGGCGGTTTGCCATATTTCTTGGCGGCGGTTTGCCAAGTTTCGCGGCGGTTTGATTAGGTACACGGCGGGTTGATTATTTTATGAGCAAAAAGAAATGTTACTCTGCCCAAATTTAAAATCCACGGCGGGTTGACAATTTTCTATGTGGCGGTTTGACAAGTCTCACGGCGGTTTGATCAAAAAGAACTAGGCGGCGGGTTGCCAAATTTGGCGGCGGTTTGCCAAATTTGATGGCGGTTTGAGTAAAATAAAGGCAGCGGTTTGGTTTCTAAAACGGCGGCGGGTTGCCTTTTAAATGCCGGCGGTTTGATCAAAATTTTGGAGGCGGTTTGGTGTAAAATAAGGCGGCGGGTTGCTTAACTATTGGAGGCGGTTTGGTCCATAGTTTGGCGGCGGTTTGCTTAATTAATGGTGGAGGTTTGGTCACAAGCAAGGCGGCGGTTTGCTTTGTTTTGGTGGCGGTTTGGTCACAAAAGGGCGGCGGGTTGCTTAACTTTTGGTGGCGGTTTGGCTTACATTTGATGGAGGTTTGCTTAATTTTCACATTATCAAATCTTATTTCATTGAACTTTAAACGACAAAGTTAAACCTTAACAAACCATCAACCTAAACCATTAACAAGGACTCAAAAACACCAATTCCACAACAATCAAACACCACAATCAACCATAACAACACACCACACAAACAACAACACTTAATCCCAAAACGATCCTGAAAAGATTCACTTAAATGACAAAATGGCTAGAGATTCGGATTACGATGACATGTGATCACGGAGTTGATTTGGTATCCCTTATTTGCAATTGAAGTTGGATTTCACAAAGGCGTCTACTTATTTCATCATCGTGACTTTCTTCTATTTTCTATCGATTGATGACTTGCTTGAACGTATACAGTTATGATTAAGACTTGGATTATCTAGTTTCCAGAAGTCAAGGGGTGGTTGGATGAAGACCTGGATAACTATCACTTAAAGGAGTTACGTTGTAGTACTCAGTGTCACACGCAGATGTCGATGTGGATAATTTCAAGAGGTGTTGTACTTCTTATACTTTTGATGTTGGGTATAAGGTACTTAGAGATTTTCTTCTGCACCGTTCTTCAATCAACAATAGTGCAAGATTAAGTAACAAATTTGGGGGATTTTACTTCAGTTTCAAGTTTGATATATCGGGTTTACTTCACCAAGTGATCACGACAATAGCCTACAGAATACGAGGTTGGTAAGTTAGCCAGAGAGTTTAAAGGTTGAGATGTAATCAGCACTTCTCACGGGTATTTTTGTGCTATTCCAAGACAAAGATACTTCACAGTCTAAGCAAAATCTTCAAAGTTCTTCGATGACATTCATTCACAAGACCTTGATTATACCAAGTGTTCTTGATTCTTGCTTCATTTTTTATTCAGTGTTTTGGGTGTTGGTTTTTATTTGTTGGTGGTTTTTTTTTTTTGTTTTTGTTTGTGTTTTTGTTTGTTTTTTTTGGTTTTTTTGAAAATATGGTGACTAATCCGGAATTACATTTATCATTTATAGTCGGGTCGAGTTAGTTTAGCTAGTCGATGTCGGGACTATAAATACCCCCTCCATACTTCCATGGAGGGGTGAATCTCACTTTTGTAAAAGTGTATGTGTGTGTTTTTCTCCTCTTTTCTCTCAACTAACACACACACTCTTCCCATCTCATTTCCCTTTTTCTCTCTATAATGAATAAACATCTTTTTCATTTTACCAAGCCTCCGGATCCGTTGTTCATAGGGTGAATTTTATGTTAACAATTGGTATCAGAGCAATCTTATGTTACCAAGCCTCGTGTTGTTCATAGGGTGAGTCTTTTGTTAGCCCTAAAAATGTTTAGTATGGTTTGTGAAGTATTATGCAAACGTAAGAAGAACAGTTGCTGATTTCTCGCATGCACCCTCGAACGGATATTCATCAAGCCCTAATGACAAGAAGCAGTGGTCGTTTGCATGGTTTGACTTCTATAAAATTCCGATGTGCACTTTGATAACAAGTAGAATATTGTTCAAGCTACATCAATGTTTCAGAATCTGCTCAAGATAGAGATGTTGGTTTAGGGGGAAGCTGATTCAGAAACTTCGCCAAAAAGGAGTCTATGAAGAAAGCTTTTCAAGACATGCTGCATGAATTAGGGGGAAGTTAATCCAACTCATGCATACTACAATGGTTCCTGTACAAGTAAAGACATAGAAAATCCAAGCTAGAGTACAAGTTTCAAGACAAGGAGTACTCAGAAGACATCTTCAGCTTTGGAAGACTTTATGTGTGTTGTATTTGTACCTAATAGGAACATTGTAAGTAATTATGTATGTCCACATATTAGGGGAAGATTGTTAGCCCTAAAATATGTTGACTAATCCGGAATTACATTTATCATTTATAGTCGGGTCGGGTTAGTTTAGCTAGTCGATGTCGGGACTATAAATACCCCCTCCATACTTCCATGGAGGGGTGAAGCTCACTTTTGTAAAAGTGTGTGTGTGTGTGTGTGTGTGTGTGTTTTTCTCCTTTTTTCTCTCAACTAACACACACACTCTTCCCATCTCATTTCCCTTTTTCTCTCTATAATGAATAAACATCTTTTTCATTTTACCAAGCCTCCAGATCCGTTGTTCATAGGGTGAATCTTATGTTAACAATTGGCACCAGAGCATAGGGGGAATTCGTGTTGTTTAACTACTGATTATGTGGTGTATAAGCTTAAATTTTCGTGGCTTATTTTGAAGAAAAAGCCCACGGCTCAAAAAAATTTAGGCTTAGTTAGTTGTTAATCTTGTTCTCTCCTCGATCTACAAGCTAAACAGGTTAGATTGCTACCAAAATCATGGATTACTCAAGCATCTAGTTCGATTTATAAGCTTAAAAGGGTTGGTTTATTTATGTGTTCTAAGTGGTGGTTTGGTTCGTTTTTGATGATTCACGAAGATATGGTTGTTATTTCGTGTTTTATACTCTTCTAACCACTTAGTATTAAGCCCCTATTGCTTATTTGAGAAGCTAAAAAGCTTATTTGGATTGCTAGTGCTTAATTCGTTCTTGAGTTCTTCGTGGCGGTTTGAGTTTAATAATAATATAAAGGTGGCGGTTTGACAAAAGTAGGGGACAAGATCCGTGTTTTAAGGAAAAGTAGCCGGCGGTTTGACCAAGTCAAAGGCGGGTTGCTTAAAATAATCAAAATATTGCCGGCGGTTTGTCCAATTATGGTGGCGGTTTGCCATATTTCTTGGCGGCGGTTTGCCAAGTTTCGCGGCGGTTTGATTAGGTACACGGCGGGTTGATTATTTTATGAGCAAAAAGAAATGTTACTCTGCCCAAATTTAAAATCCACGGCGGGTTGACAATTTTCTATGTGGCGGTTTGACAAGTCTCACGGCGGTTTGATAAAAAAGAACTAGGCGGCGGGTTGCCAAATTTGGCGGCGGTTTGCCAAATTTGATGGCGGTTTGAGTAAAATAAAGGCAGTGGTTTGGTTTCTAAAACGGCGGCAGGTTGCCTTTTAAATGCCGGCGGTTTGATCAAAATATTGGAGGCGGTTTGGTGTAAAATAAGGCGGCAGGTTGCTTAACTATTGGAGGCGGTTTGGTCCATAGTTTGGCGGCGGTTTGCTTAATTAATGGTGGAGGTTTGGTCACAAGCAAGGCGGCGGTTTGCTTTGTTTTGGTGGCGGTTTGGTCACAAAAGGGCGGCGGGTTGCTTAACTTTTGGTGGCGGTTTGGCTTACATTTGATGGAGGTTTGCTTAATTTTCACATTATCAAATCTTATTTCATTGAACTTTAAACGACAAAGTTAAACCTTAACAAACCATCAACCTAAACCATTAACAAGGACTCAAAAACACCAATTCCACAACAATCAAACACCACAATCAACCATAACAACACACCACACAAACAACAACACTTAATCCCAAAAATGATCCTGAAAAGATTCACTTAAAAGCCCCTATTGCTTATTTGAGAAGCTAAAAAGATTATTTGGATTGCTAGTGCTTAATTCGTTCTATGAGTTTTCGTTGCGTTTTTGATTATTAAAATTATTATGAAAGGAGCGGTTTGAACAAAGTAGGGGACAAGATCCGTGTATTAAGTAAAATTAGCGCCGACGAAGTACTCCCAGAGAGACCTACAGTGTAATAGGTCAATATATGACGTGGTAAGCCTCTCACAACCACATAATTCATTAATATTAAGCCATGGCTTGTTTGTTAACCAAATAATTGGTGAATTCAGGTTCTGCGCAGAGAGTGTCCCCCCCTGTACGTAATAGACGGACTATAGCGATTTATGATCCAAGACTTTTGCTACTTCATGGTCAAAAGGTTTGAGTCATAGGTCTATTCAACGAGAGTGTGCTGGTTGATATTTCTATCTAGAGAGTCAAAAAGAGAATATGTTGATATACTATATCTAAGCTTACACTGAAATTGTAAGAATCTACTGGCACGGGATATGAAGTCAGATTTATTTATTCCACTTTGATGCAGTCAGGTTTAGACAAAGTCTGCATTCGCCGACAGATTTAGATCTTTAACAAAACAGCCAAGACTAAGGTGCATGTCTACGGGTTGTGCTGCAAAAGTTCGAGCGGCAACCGAATTTCTTCTTGTCTCAGAGATCAATTAATGGTCGGTTTGACGACAGCGAATAGAATTGGACATACGGGTGATTTTCGATTTCCATTCAATTGATACGAACAGGCGGGTTGCCTACAATGGTATAATAGGATGCGCAAATTTTGTGCTATGTTGTCAAGTTGAAATCTTAAAATTGTGAGGTGTCGTATTGTCATAGCGCGTGTAGGTAGAAACTAGCCAAGTAAGCACGGCGTAGGTTGTCTATAAGCTATCTCTCCAAGGCATATCCTCTTGGTCCGATTAGATTGAACGGAAACGGAGCGCGGTCATTGACTAAATAATATAAACGATTCGTGGACGAGGTTTTGGAGTTCATGAACTCGTATTTAATTCAACAGGCGACGTTCTTCTATGAGGCATTCATGCGTAGGATATTAGGGTGCGTCAATTAGTGATGTCTGATGTTCAAAACATCTATTTTCAAAAAAAGCGAAAGCGCTAAATACGGGTCCCTACGCTTCAACGTCATCTGTATGATGTGGACAGGATATTTGGCTTAGTACTGTGATTTTGACAATGGTGCAGGAGATTCCTTACTAGTCTACAACTTAATCACACACTATCAAAATGCGTCTCTATTCTCACATACTCTTATACGAAATAACGTACTGATCGAACAGACAATATGACAACTCTTAACATAGCACTTACATCTGCAAGCGCTCAACCAATTCACTACAACAATTGGAGTCCTAAAAACATATCCAGATGTATTCCTCCATCAAACACTACACAAGTCAACCATACACACACAACACCTGACTACTAAACTAATTCAACGGGAACATTGCAATCCTAATAACCGAACCTGAAAAAGTACTTCACGAAAAACATCAAAAACGACGCTAAATTTGCCACAGGTTTCTAGTATGTTACTTTGGATATTGCCTCTAGACAGAGTTGAAACATCTCACAGAGAGCATATCGAATATGTGGTAGGTCTACCTCATACTTTACGCTTGGAAGAATTAGACAATGTTCTGGATATTCATACGAAAGCGAAAACTTATCCCAACGGACAGCCATATACTGTGTTCAGGTATCTGCCAAAATCATTCCTACGCGTGACTACATATAGTCGATACCTCCATTTATTCTTAAATCCATAATCGCGTATGTCGAGTTGAACACGACTTCTGTTGTTTCTATGGGATCCTCGCAAACCAGAAAGATCAACATGTAATCGTAATGAATGTATATGATTACCAACACTTTAAATATATGAACACTCAGCATTTGACCATAATATCTAACCGGTAATTTATAAGTATGCAGTTTAATCGCTATCGTATGCCCATAGCCTAGGATAACGTATATCCTACGTCGATTCTAATAGGATTATTCACTCCATCTAAAGTACAACTAAGCCATTGAAGAAGAAATCTGGCACAACACCAGATGCCATCCGATTATTAGGTTTATGAAGAACATTTCTAAAGAAAAGGCATGTTGTAAGACTTCTAATCCAACTTATGAGTATAGAATCGGAAGGAATCAACAGTTGTACATATATCGAAGTACAAATTTGTCTCGCTGCCCATATTCGTTGTCATCACACAAAAGGAGCGACATTTGACAAAATCATGTTAGCAGATAAACATTAACAATATTCTCCCCTGATTTGTGGGAAAAGTATTGAAAAATATGCTTAAAACCTCTGAAGAGATTGTTAAACTTGTATCAGAGGGTATGTTAAGGTATAGCGGAATGATGTGAGTGATAATCTTCTCACAAAGGATGTTAGCAGATTTCAATATCTGATTGTAAGTATTGGAATGCTTAACCTCTGAAGTATTGATTGAGGGGAGGTTAATTGTGTTAATATACAAATAATGCTTGAAATGGAATGGAACAGCAGCTAATGATGAAATTCAAGTTAGTGTTGTTGGCCTAACTTATTATTGGTAAGTATAATTAGTCCTGTTGTTATAATTAATACTGTGATTATTGAGAGAAAGCAAAAATAGATAGAGAAAAAAGTGAGCTTAAAATAATTGAGAGAAATCAAATACAGACAGAGAGAATTGTAAGCAAAAAAGAAATGAGAGATGTAGTGAGTTCAAAAACAGAAATAGAGATCTATGAAACAGAAATAGAGATCTGTGAAACAAAAACAGACAGAGTGATTCGGTGAGAAAAAGAATTGAGAGATAAAGTGAGAATAAAAACAGAAAGAGAGCTTGTGAGAATCAAAATTGATGATGGAAATGCTTTTTGGAACGAAATTGAGGTTAAAACTGGTAACTCAAAAGTTAATGTTGTTGTGCATGACTTAGTACTGCTGGGCGAAAGTTAGTACTGCTAGGAAAAAGTTAGTGCTGCCAGGCTACTTACTACTGCTAGGTTACTATTAGAGTTACAACTGCTGAGGGTATTCTTTGACTATAAAATGGAAACTTCATGTATAGGTTTCCTTTATTACCTATTTAAGCGCATAGGATCACACTATATTCGTTATTAATC
>BQNB010088296.1:0-27696 GCA_026074375.1 Tanacetum coccineum | reverse complement strand
AGAGTGAATATAAATCAAACACATTTCCCATGTGAGGTGCTCTGTTATATGTCTATGCCTGAAAAGTTATAAAAACTATAAACACCTGTTAAATTTAAAATTCTCTCCGCGTTACGATAAATGAATCATGTTTTCTCGCTTTAATTGCCTGAGGGCAAGCAATTTCTAAGTTTGAAGGGATTAGATAATGCCTTAATTATACATGTTTTCGGCGGCGTTTTTTATCTTTTTATATCATTTATCGTGAACTTTCGATACTTAAAGGCATGAATTATGTGCAGGTTCACTTGAAGACATCTTAAGCTCAAAAGACTAAAGACACAAGTATTTTACACCTTATAGAAGAAAAGATAAAAGGAAATAAATACTAAATCCAAAAATGAAGCCAAGTACGCCGCACTTCAGGCCTAGTAAATGAAGGATAATTAATACCCTAAGAACGATGCACTTCTACATCATGTGCTCCACACTTCATCTCAGCATTAAAGTTCTACGCATTAAAGACCAAAGTACGCCGCACTTCTCAAGGAAGTGCACCGCACTTTTGCCCTCGCCCAACCTATAAATAGAGGAGAAATTCTCTCATATTTCACACAACACACACATAACACATCCACAACAATTCTCATACATCTCTCAATAATCTTCATAAATCACTAGAGTCTAGCACAAATTCCAGCGAAGAACGAAGATCATCATCGTAGTATTTAGATAAATAAGGTTTTTATGTAAATTCATACTTGTAAAAGTGGTGTTCAATTCTTGTTTCTCTTTTCAACCTTGTTATTATGAACACCATAGCCATGAGAGGCTAAACCTCTTATGACTACTCGTGATGTTAATATAATAATTAAGCAATTGTTATCATCTCGATCTTATCAATCTTAAGCTTATTTTATAATCTTATCATATCTAATTTTGTTAAACTTGTTCATCAACTTTGATTGTATACTCATAATGGTATAGGTCGAAAGACCCATTGTGAACTATATGTTTTTAAAGATTTGTCTATGATCTTTATCATTCGATCGAAGAAATTCACTTATGTTATTTGATAAACAAAATAAATTTGATATAATAGTAACTTGATTATTTGAGTGACACATTTGATTAAGTTAAACGAAGATAAGTCTTAAGTTGAAACCAATTAATTTGTGAAAACGTTTTCTGACGAGAAATCCTTTTTATAAGGTTAAAGTCCCAAAATCGAAGATCAAGATTACTACCATTGCTTATGAATTATATGAAACTATTCGAGTAGTCATATTTCTTTATTATTGAATCTATCTTAAAAGTTATTAATAATTGTTTAAAATTTCTGATTCTCAAACGCTAATTAAATCCATGTGGACGACCTGGTCTTACCTGAAATATTATACTACATATGTGGGTATACTTTACATGTGTGTTTCCAATTAATAATCGGTAAAACTAGTCTTATAAATTTAAAGCTATCAAAAGACATCAGAATACACGTCATCGATCATCTTATCTTTGAAGGATTGACCATCCAATGCTGATTATTTTGAAGTTTGAGTTCGAAAACATTAGCAGTTATGAATGAAGATCTTTTAGCATAGTTCTGAGTGATGTAAAGCAGATTGCAATCATTCTCATGAAGTTTTCTTCGATAAGATGGCTTTTTGAATTCTCATGTCATTGGAGACGTTCTTGTGAATGTACTAGCTGCATCCCAAGTCTTGTTAAATACTAATGAGGTAATAATAATAGGAACCGAACGGTTCTAAGACCGTTCATGGAACCTCCTTTCGAGTAACGTGCCTTCTTTTGAAATCGTTGGATCTCCATTTCTTCTAAATCCGTACACGAAGAAGTATCTTTTGTTTTCATTGAATCAGAGTTGTTGTGAAATGAATTACGGGTCTTAAGTAGATAAAATGATGTGTTGTTTGATTGACGTTGTTGAAAAAGGTTTTGACTTTTCATCATGTTTTTAAGCCCGCTATATCATGGAAGTCATTGATTTCATTAGGTGAAAGTCGTTATGAGTCATAAAGTTTTGATATTTCTTTGATTAGGCACACAATGTTAAAGCACAAGAGTTAATCCTCAAAATTCTAAATTACAAAACTTATTCCTCAAAACTTAAATCACAAAATCTTAAATCGTAAATTTTTTGGAAATTTCGGCAGCATAACGTTTTATGTCATAACCTAAATAACGCATGATTAATATTCAATTCGCATGGTTACAGTCCGCCTAATCTTTTAAAGACAGATTTTAATTTTGCAAATTTTTTAAATCACAAATGTATTTCGAAAAACTATAAACCTCAAAATTCTTCCTCGATCTAAACCGCAAATGCAAGTTTCAATCCGCAAGAATAATATTTTTACAAGTTTGATTCGCAAAATTTAAAAACCGCTAAAATTCTTTCCATGTTCTAAACGGAATAAGGCAAGTTACAAATCGCAAGAATATATTATTGCAAGTTTTATTTGCAAATTTAAGCCTTAAATTTCTTTCCTCATCTCTAACCTCAAAGCATATTCAATCGCAAGATTATATTTGCACATGTTATTTCACAAAAATGTTAAGTTACAAACCTTGCCCCAATCCGCGCGGGTTGGTTAACCGGTTAGATTAATTATGTAACCCCTTTTTTCATAAAAAAACAAAAACACAATTAAACCGCATAAGTAAGACTAAATGTTAAGAGAAATTAATTCTCAAATTTTATTGTTAAAATTTTAATTCGCAAAATCTAAATATAGTTTAAATCAGCAAAAAATAAAGAAAAATCACTAATTTCGCAAACTTAAAAAAATCTAAATCGTAAATCAATAATTTCCCTAAAATGCTTTTGGAAAAATTGTAAATCGCTTTTTCAATGTTTTTGTTAAATCGCTTTTTGATGTGTCGTTGTGCGTTGGATTATTTATTATCAAGTTTTACATTTATATTTTGCCGACTTTACCTAAAAACAACACTAACGGGCAGTGGACCCGATCAGTTGTAGCTTCGTTGGTAAGTAGGGTGTCGATCACTAAGAGCGAGAGTGTTATTCTAGTCACTTGTATTTTAGTTATATATGTTAGTTCTTAAGTTAACCAATGCTAAAACCTAATTCTAACGGATATGGGGGTTTTCAGTCTGAGAGACTGGCAGGGTTTTGGTGGTAACTTAAACCTACTTTATTCACGATAACACGCGCAAGTAAATAATATGAATATGGAAGAGCGGTCAAGCCTATTTTAAGGAAACTGTCCATGATTAATCCAAATAAAACGCACATTTGTTTATTAGTGCAATGATTGACTTATCTTGAGGGGCATATCATTCCTAGATTTAGGCGGTACTTCTTCCTAAAACCTAGACACGCTAATTCTATCACAATTAAACGCATCCGCATAAAGCAATCTTTTTTTTATTATAATATATATTAGGAAAACAATAATGGTGATCTTATCGAATCCTTGCTCAACGAGCCTTTACTAACTTACTAGTTAACGGCATCTTACATACTAGTAGTCTATTGTCCAAGTCCTTACTAAGGGAATCAGAACGTCAATTGTTGATCCCAGGTCACTTGCTAGTCCAACTTGTTCACTAAACCAATGGCAAGGATAGGTCATCATTTATGATCCTATGATTCTAGATATGTAAATTGCGGATATGGAGAGCTATACCAGTATCTAGCTAGCTTGATATTTTGCATTCCTAGATCCAGTTGAATAATAGGTCGCATACTTAAGCACAAAACAAGTATAAATTGATAAACATAATCAACAATCAACGGTAAAGTAAGCAATCGAGATAAACAAACCAAACATTAAATCTTCATAACCATGGCTAATACCTAAAGGTATTAGCCAATACCTATTATATCAAATACAAACATAATAAATGAATCAACCAAGGTAACCTAGTCGAGTTAAATGAATGATACTAAAAGTTGAATGATTATTAGAGTATAGATGATTACAAGGCGTTTCCTATGGAATTAAGCACGTTACTTGACCTCCTTTGCTCTTCTTGCCTTCTGAAAACCGACTTTTGTGGTTAGGGCTTCGAAAATATGTTTAAGCACACTTTAAACTCGTGTTTAGGCATTTGTATTTATAGTGTCTGGAAAAACGTTGATATGCCGTTTTGGTTGAGGTCAATACGGTGTATTGGGGGTTTCTTGGAGTAGGGACCACGTTCAATATCTTACAGAATCTTCAAATAATCTTCAATACGACGTATTGAGTCTTCTGGATATGGCGTATTGCTCTTTAATTCTTCGTGGTTTCTAGTGAAGTGCAGGCACAGATACGCCATATCTTCCTTATTGGATACAGTGTATAGGTTGTTAGAACAGTATCTTAAGATTTTTTTTGTTTAAGCTCCAAAATGTATGCCTTTTAGCATATCTTCACCAATTACTCCATAATTACTGCAAATAACAACTTTAAGCAATTAAGTACCAATTCATGCAATAATTATACAAAATGGGTAAGAAACATGCGATAACTGATGCTATAAAAGTGACGTTATTTGATGCTATCAAATATCCCCCCACTTGATTCCTACTTGTCCTTAAGTAGACTTTAGAAAACTTACGAAAATGTATCCAACCGTAGTCAAGGATTTTTCCTTTAAGCAATTATTTGTTCAATTACTAGTATACAGCCAAACACCTCACGAAATAGGAAGATAAAATCACTCAAATCACTCAACTCATTATGGGGGTAACATGCAACTTAATTCGCTCAATTGCTCGGTCGTGACAAGTATTCTATTATAAGCTTGGCAAGATACACATCTCCGCCACTAAAGCTAAGGAGTGACAAGTCTACAAAGGTAAATTAGGTTTAAAATTAAAGGTTCAAGGGTTTGATCACTCTTTTTAATCTCTATCGATACCAATATTCCAGATAGGCGACAAAACCACATATACACATCCATAACGATGGAATAGACATACACGATTGCATTCATTCCTTAACTCGAATAAGCTAAAGAATAGGACTAGTAGTCTTCACCAAAAGTCATAAACCAGCAAGGGCGATAAACCACATATACATCCATAACGACGGAATAGACATATTGTTGCATCATTCACTCACGCGAGTAAAACCTATGGTTAGAACGAAGAGTGATCTTTAAGGTAGGGTCTTCTTAAATCCTGCACCAATAGTAAAAAACCAAACTAAGAGACAAATCACACTACATGCCGTAACAACGGAATAGACATATGTGATTGCTCGCATCCTCATTCGAGTAAGACCAAAGGATATGGATTAGGAAATGGAAAATAATTGTTATTAAATAAAAAGAACAAAACAAATAGATTAAGTCCAAACAAATAAGGTACAGTGTTGCTAGTAACTTTCCCAACCATACCCATGAAAAAGACACAGAATCATAGACATAAACCTCTTGATCATAAACCAACAAAAACAACCTTAGTTGACGTTCCCGTAACGATCAACTCCCAAACATTCATAATATACATACTTTACAACAATAGTGGTGATATCGACCACTTTTTTACAAGATGATACATTGTTGGTTTATTTCGACCAACATATAACAATACTCGACATAATCACTTTTCTTGTATTTTTCACCTTTTTCTCTCTTTTTTTAAACATATAAACTATGAATTTCGATGCAATTTCACCATCTTCACGATCTCAATAAATTCGGATAATTTATCCATTCTCCTTCATACTTCGGATGTAAAAAATGATTTGTGAAAGTAGTAAAATACACTGAAAGATTAAGACTAAATATATACACTACTTTTACATTCCTAATTGCATTGTGCAATTTTCCTGAACTAACCGTAGATAGAAAATTTTGCATTGCGACACAGGAAATACAATACTTTACACAAAAGCAACTAGCAACCGATTAAGGACTTAATCTAATAGGTAGCTTCCGGGTGTATGGTGTAACAAAACAAATATTTGTGTAGAAAAGATGGAATGGTCATAAGGTTTTGTCTAGGGGGTATCTTACTCTAAAAATGAGAGTAAACAAAAGGGTTTATATGGGGGTTAACTAACAGTGTAGTTAGTTAATATTACGATATGTATAGGCTTTTTAGGTTTAATCCTAGAAATTTACCAGTTTAGAAAATGTCACTCCATCTATTAAAAATAGTGCTTATTATTGTGGTCTTGAGTAGATATACCAAGCCAAGTTCTAAACTTTACAACATCACTGGCACACTCATATTTTTGTGGAATTTGTGTAAACATTTGGAACCAGATAAGACTAAATTCTCATAATATCTAACAAGAATTATGTGTGCGGGTTATGTAACTAATAATTTCACAAAAGTATGCTTGAAATTTTTTTAAATTTAGGCATAATTTAAGCATTTTATTGTGATTATATGGACAAGTTCCCCCTACTTAAAATATACAACGACCTCGTTGTATAAATATAACATTAAGGACAGAAAATTAAAATAATTAGAACGAGAAACTCCCCTGGGATTTTCTCGGTATGATCCTCCATGTTGCGTTTATGAGAAAGATCGTGTGTTGAAAATGTGTCTAAATCTTGGCACGAACAACAAACACAGAATTCCAAAATATAAATACTCCACAAAAGTCGTTATTTTCGTTCAGAAGATATAAGAAAAACCAATGCAATTCTATCTCCGGTATTCGACGGTTAGAAATAAAAAACCTAAAAATCAAAAATGAAAAATTGTATAGAAAATCGATATGCCGTATCCATATTTCAGAATATGCCGTATTGAGACCTGTATGCAAAATCCTAAATATTGGTCAGAGGTCAAATACGCTATATTCATTTAGTGAATACGCAGTATCGACAAATCTGACGATAGAAAAATAAAGACTGGATAACGTCCAGCTAGTCAATACGCCGTATCCATCGAGGTTAGATACGCCGTATCGAGTACCTGGGAAGATAGACTTTGTTGGGATTTAAGATTTGATGGTTACAAAACCACATATGAAGAAAAGAAGAAAGATGAAACAACAAGGACTTAATGTGCAATACTAAGTTAGCTTCTTATCTAAGCTAGGTTTTCTTGTAAACCCTAGCCTCTCTAGTATATAAAGAGAGGTAGGGTGAATAGTTTTAGGCATCTATCATAGTTAGATCTCTCAATGAGAGTCTAATAGTTGCTTATTGTTTATGTAATAGTTAGTTTATCTAGATAGCATGTGAATGATTAAAGTCGAATAGTTTATAGTTTATTAGTATGAATAAAGAAAACCTTGTTCATAACATTGATTGTGTTATTTATTATTCCGCTATACATTATCAATCATTGTTATTATTATCCTAGATGGGCAAAATGATATGTGAAGCCTATAATTAGGTTTTATCAATTGGTATCAGAGCCTCGTGGCTCGTGATCTAGGATCTACAAGGTTTGTTGATGTCGTGCTATGAAGGAAAAAGAAGGTACGATTTTCTTTTTTAGTGTATTGGCTGATTTTGGTGACGTTAGAGCTTTCGCGACACTTTGATTATTTTTGTTTGATGTCGTGATGGTTTTATGATTATAATTTACATCAAGAGTACTGCTAGTTTTCAAAGGTGTATATCATATTGATCCAGTTGTCATATATGATGTGATACAAGCAAGATCTAGGAAACCCTAATAGGGTTTTGGCAATATGGTCTCTGACGTGAGATAGAAGTAGGATTTTGTTGAATTCATTGTACTCGTATAATTATTAAAAAACCCTATAGGGTTTGCTGTATCTTTCTGGTTGGTTATGTGTTCGTCTTGTTTGGCATGGGTGTGAAGATGGTGCAAGCACGCTTTAAGCTTCAATTTTTGCACGTCAACGGTATGAGAAGAAGAAAAAATCTGTTTGAAACCCTTAATTCAATGATTTGGGGCATGGATTTTGTTGGTGATTCTTAAATTCTTCATATTTTTGAATTGTGATTTAATTATGGTGTTTATAAAATAGCAGCAGCAGGTTCTGATTGTTGGTGTGTCACGACAAGCCCACAAGACCAGCAGGTGCAGGAGGTTTACTTGCTTGTGGTGATTTAAGCTACTGTGTGTGTATGTTGTTGTGATCACAATCACAATCTGGAATGGAAGTAATATGGGAAGTTGTGTGCATAGGATTTGAAGAAAAACCTATATCCCATGAAATGACTCTGTTGTGTATGAGTGGAATTTTACAGCAGGTTTGGTTTTGGTGATTGATATTGATGGTAAACAGCGACATAGGATTTCAATATACAGCAGGTATGGAATAGTTGATTCTTCTAGATGATAAAAGTTAGAATGAAAAAGTCTACACCAGATGTGGATTATGAAGCGTGATTTTTGGTAGTATACAGGTTATGGCATGGACTCTTATGAAGTAATTTGGATTTGCAGATTTAGGTTTCATTATAATTCCTACGTTTAGGATGTTATATCCTTCATATATATGTGTCGTGGGTGGAAGTTGGTGGCTGATTTTTAGGATTGATATTTGTCCATAATAAATCTTCGGTATGTTGGTTAATGCTGCTGGGAAGTCATTCTTGCTGCTACTAATGGGACTCATTGGAATCTATGGTTAGTATTGTTCATGGTTAGTGATGCCAAGATAAATGATTAATGCTGCCCATACACGTTTAATACTGCTAGCCTTTTGTTTATATTGCTAGTTAATACTGCTCGATATGAAAGGTTAGTACTGCTCATTCCTATTAGTACTGCCAAGAGTAATCAAGATTAGCAATAGTATAGTGACATAATATGTGTCAAGGAATAATTAAAACAGTGATGTTTTAGCAACAATTTTGTAACGGTTTATTGATAGGTTTGTGACTTCTTTGTGACTGTTTTGAGACAGAAAAAAGCTTCGCTAAATGGCAGTTTGGTTAATTCCACTCGAGTTGCTCAGTTTGTACCATTTGTTTTGTCCGATATATCTAGTTTGTACCACTAGGTTGAGCGTTATCAGATAAACACACACTTTTTGGTTTTTTGACGCATTTGGGTCTCGACGATGATAAAGGTTTCTGGTTTGGAGATATTATGAAGGACATTTCGATGCAATGGCTTTTCTAATTAATTATGTGACAAGGGTATCCCTTTTTGTTAAGTACAATACAAGGATTGCAAGTAGATGTCGGCTGAGGCAACATTCACATAAGAGAGGATGGATTGTTTTACACTTAGATGATTTTCATTAATAAATTATATTTGAAGCGAACTGATTTCGGAATTCAAGGATGGTTAGCATACTTTCAGGAGAAGCTATTGTTAACATGCAGAACCCATCTACATGGAAACACGTAAGGAAGTGTTCACAAGTTGCTTATCTATAGAAGACCCCTATTTAATAATTACAAAAAGGGGAAGAAGACTATATGATTTGCAACTTATTTTAAAGTGGTGACATGTACAAAAAGATCTTAATTCAAGGGGAAGCTTTGAAGATTGTTTCATACATGAAGATTGTTTTGTAATATCAAATAGGGGAAGATTGTTGGGATTTGAGATTTGATGATTACAAAACCACATATGAAGAAAAGAAGAAAGATGAAACAACAAGGACTTAATGTGCAATATTAAGTTAGCTTCTTATCAAAGCTAGGTTTTCTTGTAAACCCTAGCCTCTCTAATATATAAAGAGAGGTAGGGTGAACTGTTTTAATTATCCATCATAGTTAGATCTCTCCAATGAGAGTCTAATAGTTAGCTTATTAGTAGTTAGTTATCTAGATAGCATAGTCGACTGATTAAAGTCGAATAGTTTATAGTTTATTAGTATGAATAAAGAAAACCTTGTTCATAACATTGATTGTGTTATTTTCCGCTGTGCATTATCAATCATTGTTATAAGGTGTCTTATTATGAGGCTTGGTCACTAATACCCTATTAAGAACATAATAAGCAGTACTAAACTGCTTCAGCCCAAAATAGTGTTAGGTAACAATTGTATCTGCTAGCTAAGGCCTAAGCAGGTCATTTAGGGTCCTATTCTTTCTTTCAGCAACTCCATTTTGTTGTGAGTTCTGGCATTACTGTATTCCCTCTTGATCCCTTTTGACCCATAGAATTCAATAAAATCCATGTTCTTAAATTTTGTACCATTATCACATCTAATAGTTTTAACTTTTTGATTTAATTGATTCTTTATTTGTCTTATAAAGTCCTTAAGGATTCCACTAGTTTCATCCTTAGTTGTTAAAGAAAACACCCAACAAGACCTGCTAAAAATCATCCGTGGATAACCAGGCAATAGTCTTATGGTTTAAGCTTCTACAGATGTAGGTCCAACAAATCCATGTGGTTAGAACTGTAAGGAGTTGACTAATAGAGCTCACTTATTGGCCTTACAGGGAAGGCCTTGTGTGGTTCCCTTTTTGACAGCAACACAAGTGTGGTAATTTTGAAAAATCTTTAAAGGTAAACCTCTTACAAGATTTCCCTTCACAAGTTTGTTTAGATTTTTAAAGGTAACATGACCCAACCTCCTATGCCATTTGTTAGATTCATCAATTGTGGCCTTTGCAATTAAACAAGCTAAACCTCCTGAAGGAACAATATTCTTAATTGAAACTGTACATAGATGTTTTGTCTGGGGATTCTAAGTAAAGACTATTTGCATCAGGTAACTTAAATTCAGGAGACAAAATTAAGACATTCAGAGTCTGTGAAAAGAACTTTGTTCTTTGTCACTATCTGTGATATGAAAAGAGATTGAAATGCTGAAGTTCTTTCCAAAGCAACACATTCTCAAATTCTACTTTCTGTTTTTAATTTTACCTTTTACCAGTTAATGTAACCTTAATTCCTCCAAACGCAACAGGCCACCAGTTAAAGTCTTGATCTTCAGCAGGTAGGCCTTGTTCTCCAGTTCATGTGCACTGAACATCACTATCATCAAATCACTGTTATTCTGTTAAGATTGTGTGATATTCTTGCACATCAATTTAAAAGAGATTTGATTCTCTTATGGACCCAAGCATATTTGGCTTCGTGTTTGCCTAGTGGATCTTTGAAAGTTGAAACCAATTTCTAAGACTCTTTATCCACATCTATATTTGGAGAACCATAGTGCCAGTGGGTCTTTGTGGTCTCCATAGTACAACCTGCTGAGGGGCTTAACAACAGTTCCCTTTTTTCCTCCTCAACAGCACTAACTTCATGTACATCAGTAGATTAACCTTTTGTTTTGAAAAAATTTGTTGTAAAGTTGCTGTTGTGTTATCAAAAGGCTTGAAAATGGTGAATGAGTCTTTATGAAAAAACTAGTTGCTGTTAACTCTATTCCACAATAGGCTTAAACAGTATTACTTTCAGATAGCGTATAACTTTATAGCAAGCATTAGTTGGTACTGCCTGTCTGTTAAAATTATGCCTAGCAGTACTAACATTGTTAGTACCGCTAGCTCTAGCCAGTATTGCTGGGAATTTTGTCTAGTTTCTAGTTAGTACTTTGCTGTAGGAACAAAAATTGGTTTTTTAGGATTCACTCTTTGCAACATTGTTCCAAATTGGCCTTATCTCCCTTTGAACTAGATTCCTTTTTCATCCTTATTGTTTAACTCAATGTTTAGCCATCCTTTTTGTTGGAAATCATATCCCTGATAGATGGGACTAAGACTTCCACATACAAAACATGCTCTTGCAGTTTAGAACCCATACACCAAACCTTTCTTGTCAAACTGTAGGATTTTTATTGTGTGAATTGATTCCTTTATAGTTTCTCCTAGGAGATTTTACTTGCCTGGTAGTAAAAACTAGGTTGTTTGTTTTATGTGGTCGAGACACATGACTCATCTTCACTATCTGATTCATACTCCTCAATGATAGGAGCATCAGACCAAACCTTAGGTTGACATACTACATTAGGTTCATTAACAATTGGTTCAGACACTAATTCAGGTGTTTATGTACTAATGTTAGATTCACAGGTATCAAATTCACTGGTTTGGGTTTCAGATTCACTAGGTTGAGATTGTTTTGGACCATATGTATATGTGAGTAATCTTTTTCTATACAGGTCCAAATGGATGTAATTCCCCTATCTGGGTGGGGTACAGCATGCATTCCTCCTGCGGTAACAAATCTATACATACGAATGGTTGATTTTTGAAAATCACTTTCCTTACCCAATAAAATACCCTTTGAAAAAACTTCATTTTCATAACTCAAGATCCCATCATATCTGTGATCCCCATACCCAAGCCCAAATTTATCATTAGCACTCATTTGAGAATTTAGCAGTTTACCAAGATTTTTAAAAGAATTGTGCCATTTTTCTACTTTAGCTTTTAAATCATCTTTTTCTTTTTGAGCTTCAGCTAATAGTTTCTTATGGTATGTTAGGACATCTGTTTTATCATCTAAGTCTATTTTTATAAACCTTATCTTTTCCTCATACCAAAGTTGACCTTGTTGATGAATAACTAATTGTGCTTTAACTTTCTTTAAACCTTGAGTATATGCCTTTATTTCTATGCTTTCATCACTAAGTTGTTCTCTCTGCGCATCATATAGTTTTTTGAGTTTAGCATAAGACTCTTTACATTCTTTGGAACAGGAAGTTACCTTTGTGTTTGAGCCTGAGCTATTGCAAGCCATCAAAGCATAATCTTCTTCTTCTTCTGAGTGACTGGTCCAATCTACACCTTCTCCATTAATAGTCACCAATGCTTTAGAGTCCTCCTTCTTTCCAGTTTTACTCCCATCCTTATTTCTAGAGTTCCAAGCATCTCTCCTCCTACTATCTTGATTTCCCTTGGTTCTACACTCTCTAGCAAAATGCCCTGTCTTGTGGCAATTGTAGCACTCAACTTTGTCTTTATCAAAACCAACTGGTTCCTTGGCATCAAATTGTAGCTTTCTACCAGTCTTTTTGTAGAACTTTTTCATTCTCATTGAAATCATAGCTACCTGCCATTTTAAGTCCATTTCTTCTAAGTCAAACTCATCAAGCTGTTCCAAATCTTCATGATCTAATTGAGGGCAACTGGATTGGTTTGCAAGTAAGGAGTATGATGAAGTATGTTCATACTGTGAGTTTTGACTAGAAGAATTAGAAAAACCATAAGCGGTACTAACATCATTAGTACTGCTAGTGTTTTCAGAGACAAATGCTACATTCTGTATGCTAGAGGATGATGTAGTAGAGCCTTTAACATCATTCTCAAAGACTCTAAGATTATTATACAGATCATCAAAGCTGAGACTGTCCATTCCTGGCTTGGTTCTCATGATTAAGGAAACTTGAGACCAGGCAGAAGGTAGAGACCTAAGGAATTTTTGATTTGCATCTTCAGTGGAGACACCTGCCAACATGATTCTTTGTTGACTCAGAAGACTCTGAAACCTGTCATAGCCTTTATGTAGCCCTTCTGAGTTTGATACAGAGAAGCCTTTAAACTGTTGCTTTAGAATATACTTTTGCATCTTCTTTGATTCATCATTTCCACCAAATCTAGATTTGATGGCTTCCCACATCTCTTTAGCATCAGTCATTTTATGAAATTTAGTAAGATGATCTTCTAGTAAATCATAAGCAAAGTGGTCCTTGCTTTTCTTTCTCTTCTTGGATAAGATTCTTCTGCAGTCCTTGGAGGTTAAACTTAATTGTGTCCTTATGTATTGTGTGATTGATACAGGACATTCCCATTGGTATAAACTTCCTCATATTAGGCATAGTCTGTATGGGCAAATATTGTTCCATTTTCTGACCAAATATGTCTTATTCTCCGTTTTGAGAATAGGAAGTTTGATGGTTGAAACTGTGTGAAGGAGTTTTTTATGTTGGTGTTGTGATGATTGGTGTGGTGGTGGAATTTCATCTTTGTGTCCAGACATGACTAGCTTTGTAAGATAGATATTTTTAATCGGTTTTTGTTCTTCTTACTCAGAGTTTCTCATAGGCTCTGATACCACTTATGAGTCCCAAACTGAACAGATCTTTGCAGCCTTCTAAGGGTGATAGCCAACTTGTATAAATACAGACTGACTAAATAGAAACACTGATTATGAATTAATAATTGTATATGCGAATTCTACTTAATAGTATTAAAAAGAACAATGAATAACTATAAATCCTTGATTTCTATTTAATCTGCTTTAAGTTGTTTTTACAGATTATAACTATGAAAGATATGGTTGTATGAATGTTATTGAACTAATATCTCTTAACTATGCGTGACGGGTTCCTTTTCTAGACCAGGACTTAAACCCTAACAGGCTTACAAACGTAGTAAAAGATAATACATTTCTTCTTCCTATATTATCCTACATATCTCTTAAACCGGTACTATCTATTTTCTTCTAACCGGTACTAACTAACCTGAGCATCTTTACTTAACACTTTGTACTGTCAGTACTAAATATAACTAGCGGTACTAAGTATTATCACTAACGGTACTAAGTTAGGAAAACATAATTCCCGATTAGGCACCACTTCATAAGGGATGCTTATGAGAAGAAACTTATCCAGGTGCTTAAAATCCACACTGATGACAATGTAGCTGATCTTCTAACCAAGGTAATTGATGTTAGCAGTTTTCGTTCTTGTTGTTACTTTTGGGATGATCAATACATAAGCATGCATGAGTTTATGGGAGGCATTTGGATTTGTTGTACAGGGTTTTTTATGAAGAGTTCTGTGTACAAAAAGCATCTTGACCATAATGATGTTTTTCAAGAAGTAACTGGGTTTAGAGAGTCATTCGGAAAGAGATTAGATGGTGCTGGAAGCATTGATGTTGCAAATTGTTCATTCTTTGGGTGGCAGCTGTTAGTACGACAGTGGCAAAGTTGATACCGTTTTGGGGCAAAAAAAAAAGATAATAGTACGCTATAGAGACGTTGAAGAAAATACCGCCAAGGGTGTAAAGTGTAAATTGAAATGGTTTCCTTGATGTTAGATTTGCTAAACCTATATAAACCCATCTCAATTGCACAATTCACTTACGTAATCTCTCTTAAATACTTTTGTTCATACAAGCCCTAATCTCTCTCACCGACGATCACTAATTCGACAACAATGGTTGTTCTTGAATCGTGCCCTAAGCACAATATGGTAGCTTATTTAGAGATGACTGAAGGGAATGCGGCGTTTCATGAGATTATTGATTTTCTTGTGCGAAGCTCCATTCATAATGCTCTCACTGTAAGTCCAGTAGTATCTACCACATTTGTTGAGCAGTTTTGGATGTTTGCTAAATCCAAAATAATCAACAATGTTAGGTACATTACTGCCAAAGTAGCTGGCAAGCCTGTGTCTATCTCTGAAGCTCTCAATAAGAAGTGATTATCTTGTTGATGATGCTGAAGGGAAGTCTCTCTACTAACATCATGGCTATATTTGATGCTTATACAGCTCATGGGGTATGAGGGGATTTAACTGTGTTAATCTATAGACAAAGCTTTGGTTTTTCACCCCCATTGGAGACATTTCTTTTATACAATGAATCATTGTATTAGTTAAAAGTACTCTTGGGATCAAATTCCCACTAACATTCCAACTGCTGTTAATTGTTTAACATCTAATCAGAAATAATAATTTTTTCTCATAAATTAATTTGGATGTATGCTTAGACACTTAGATGCAAAGAAAAAGTTTGTAATGTATCCACGTTTTATTTCAATCTTTTTGGATAAACAGCTAATGAATGTACCTGTACCTTTAGATCATTTTCCTGTAAATGCTTTGACAAGTAAAGTTTTCTCCTTTATGGGTATAAAGGGTAAACCTTTTTCAAGTGGGGGGCCTCCACCGCAACCCACCCCCGGGTGCGTAGCGCTGGGGGGGCACTAGCGACAGGGTCGATGCGCGGGGGCCGGGCAAGGGGCGAAAGTCTGTCTGACGACGGGGAAAGTCACACCTTTATTTGCTTCTATGTTGGTACAACCAACTGAGGATGAGGGTGCCCCTTCAGAAAGACCATTTGAAGCACAACCTACACCCTCTCCTCCTCACCCAAGTGAAGCCAATGTTGAGCCATAGTCTGACCCATCCCCTAGACCTTCACCTTCTACTTATATTCCTGATTATATTCCAGAGAGTTCTGATGGGAATCATGAAGGTCATTCATCCAGTGATAAATCCCTTTCAGGGAATGAGGGTGACATGACACTCCAAAGTGTCTATGATCTTTGTATCTCTTTGTGTACACAGGTTTCAGATCAAGCCAAGGAAATTAAACACTTAAAGGCACAGATCAAGAAGCTCAAGAAGAAAGCTAAACCTGTTATCACACACCATAGAGCTTGGATGAAGAGTGTATCCTTGAAGCAAAGATTGGCAGGAAAGAGATCCTTAAAGAAAAACTGGATGCAAAAGGAGTCTGTATCCAAACAGGGGAGGAAATCTGCCAAAGCTGAACCTTCAGTCCATAAAAATCCATTATTTGATGAGCTTCCTGAAGACACTATGGATAATATAGAGACGAAAGATGCTCAAGATGTGGGGAGGACAAGAGATGTAATGAATGAAGAGAAGGAGACTGCTGATGATGAAGTTAGTGCTGAAGATGTACTTTGTACTGCTCAACAAAAGGTTAGTACTGACAAGGAAAAAGTTAGTACTGACAGACCAAATGTTAAGTATGACTAGAACCAAATGTTAGTACCGCCAAGGAAAAAATGATATTTCCGTTAGGTCAGATGAAGGTACTATTGATCAAACTAAAGGAAGAAGGGCTACTCCAACAACTCCAACAACTACTCCTACAATATTTGGAGATGATGAAACAATTGCTCAAGTTCTTCTCAACATGAGTCAAGCCAAAGCAGTTTCAAGAGAAAATGAGAAAGGAATAGAGCTTAAGGATGTTGAAGATGCTGAGAGACCTAGGCCTAATTCAACTAGATCCTTATTGACATTAAAGCCTCTTCCAAAGATTGATCCAAAAGATAAAGGGAAAAAGAAAATTGAAGAGGAAGATGAGTCTGAAACTGAATCTGAAGATATTCTTGAAGCTGAAAAGAAGTTTAAGCAACTTGCTGTGGGATGAAGAGATGCTAGAAAATTGCAAGGAGGATTAGGAAACAGAAGAAAGAAAGGAAAATGATTAGCTGAGAGTAGCTACAAAGACTGCCCTTTCAGATGAATATGGCTTCATTCAAGCAAGAATTGAAGCTGATAGACTTCTAGCTCTAAGACTTCAAGGTGAAGAGACAGAGAGCAGTTCACTGTGGAAGAAATAGCAAAGTTCCTTCATGATACAATTGCAGCTCAAAGAAGGTTTCTTGCAGAACAAAGAGCTATTGCAATTAGAAACAAACCTCCTACAAGAACTCAACTTAGGAATCAAATGATGACTTATCTGAAGCATGTTGGAAACAAGAAACATTCAGACTTGAAGTGCAAAACTTTTGAAGAAATACAAGCTATGTATGAGAAAGTGAAGAGGTTTGATGAAAGTTTCACTGCTGTTGGATCCACTGAGGATGAAAGAAGGATTAAGGAGATGAATGAAGGAGTAAAAGACACTGATCAGAAGAGATTAAAGGAAGAAGACACAGAAAAGGTACCTGCAAAGCAAGATGTGAAAGAGCAGGGTACAAAAAAGAGAAAATTGGGTCATATCAAAATGATTGCATGGAAAAAGAAAAGGACCCTCAATCAGTACTGTTGTTAGTGTGTTGAACATAGAAAATGCCTAAAGATTGTTACATTTGAAGGTACCTTAGATAGTGAGATAATGGAGAAGAAGTCATTATTGCCTAAGTTAACAGGTTTTCATCACCAGATAGGGACTATCTTTTCTATATACAAGAGCCAATGGGAACTTTAGAGCATTCATACTATTCATGGCAGGTACGTTCATTATTTGATAGGCAAGATTTGTTTCACTTATATAACTTGATGATGGAGCAGTACTCAGAAGTTACACTAGAAGGAATTGAGTTGATTCTTTGGGGAGATTTGAAGATTATGATGGAATCCTCAACATAAGGAAATGAACAAAGTGATTTTTGGAAATGATTCAACAAGAATTAGAACGATTGTTCTTGGAGGTTCTTGATGCTTTGTGGAGTTTACATATTAGAGCTTGAAGATAGGATAGTCATCCATATATTAGTTGAAAGAAGATATCCTCTTTCCAAGGATTTATTACAAAGAATACTTGATCTGGGATTGGAAGTTGAAAGAGAAAGTACTGTTGCCCTTGATTTGATAAGATTTATTAAGACAAACATATTTATGGAAGGTGAGGCTGTAAATGGGACTTGAGATGGTTTGGTGTTGGCTAACCACCAACAATAAATGGTCATCAGTCACCTTCTTATAGGAATAAGAACATAAGAACTGGCTAGTCCATAAGCAAACGGCTTGTGGTAAAGACTTCTCAAATCCGTTTATGGTTGACAATTTACCAAAAATTGTAGGGTTTTCAACTCACCTTGCTTCATGGTGAAGAGTTGGCTAGTCCAAGATCAAACAGTTCTTGGTAAAGACTACTCAAATCTGTTGATAGCTGATAGTTTGCTAAAAACTATATGGTTTATCAATGCACCATGTTATGGCAATGAAGCATTGGCTAGTCCAAAAGCAAACGGTATTTGGTAAAGACAAATCAATTCCGTTGATGGTTGACAGTTTACCAAAAACTGTATGGTAATTAACTCACCATATTTTTGAAATAAAGAGTTAACTATCCCAGAGCAAACGGCTACTGGTAAAGGAACATCAAATCCGTTTATGGCTGGTAGTTTGCCAAAAACTACAAAGCCAACTTAGTTGGATTGTTGCTGAAAAGATGTTGCAGTGTTGCTGAAAAGACAAAGTTGCTGATAAAGATGGAAAGTGTTTAAAGATCAAGATCAAGATGTGTTAAAGTGTTTGGATACATCCTCCAAGAACTTAAGAAGATTAACCTGAAGAAACATGAAGTTAAAAGAGTTCAACAATCATGTTTAGGGGAGGATTGTTGGGAATTATTCATTCCTGACTTAGTACCGTTAGTGATAATACTTAGTACCGATAGTTATAGTTAGTACTGACAGTACAAAGTGTTAAGTACTGATCAGTTAGTTAGTACCGTTAGTAGAAAATAGTTAGT
This sequence comes from Tanacetum coccineum, assembly GCA_026074375.1. Taxonomy (NCBI): domain Eukaryota; kingdom Viridiplantae; phylum Streptophyta; class Magnoliopsida; order Asterales; family Asteraceae; genus Tanacetum; species Tanacetum coccineum. The sequence goes on along the minus strand of BQNB010088296.1, from coordinate 8,706 downwards.
ACCGTTTAAGAGATATGTATGAGATATTATAGGAAAAGATATGTATTATCTTTTATGCGTTTTGTAAGCCTGTTAGGGTTTATCCTTGGTCTATAAAAGGAACCCTCATGGCATAGTTAGAGATATCAGTTCAATATACATCTCATACAATCATATCTCATAGTTAGTAATCTGTAATCACTTTAACAGATTAATAGAAATTAAAGTTTAGTTTATTCATTGTTCTTCTTAATACTATTGTGTAGATTCCGCATATACAATCAGTATTCATAGTCAGTGTTTCTATATAGTCAATCTGTATTCATACAAGTTGGCTATCACCCTTAGCAGGCTGCAAAGATCTGTTCAGTTTAGGACTCACAGAGTGGTAGAACTTTATTTTGTCAACACGGAGTATCAACTAGCGGACATCTTCACTAAAGCCCTATGCAGAGAAAGAATTAAATTTCTTATCAACAAGCTGGGAATGCGAAGTTTTACGCCTAAGATACTAAAACATTTGGCAGATGAAGTTGAAGAATAGTGGTGGTACCTATTCTGATATCCAGTGTATCATATGTATATATATTAAAAACCATAAAATCCAAAAAGATTTTTCATATTTTTTAGAAAACTTTTATAAAATCAAAATACAAAAATATAAAATATTTAAAACCAAATAAAAAATTAACAAATGAGAAAAATATAAAAAGAGGTAATAATGGAATGTCTTCTGAAAATTGATAACATTTACGGTCTTAAAAATGTCATTCAATAATGATACGAGACTGTAAATGAAGTTTGAGCAGAAGTTCCAAATGTTTTCAAAACATGCCAAATGGCTTGTTATTATTTCAGATAGCAACCCGGCCATCATCTTAAAGGCAAGTATTTCAAAAAGAAAACTTGACCTCATAACGGGAATATATTCTCGGGCATGGTCTACTTTATGACCATGCAAAGGCTTGTGTTTACTTTGCAACACAACTCGTGCTTCCTATATACCAATCCACTCTATCTCAATCATCAATTTTATTTTCATCTAATGGTTTAAATCAATTCTTATTTTAATTTAATTAAAAACTCACTTTCATCCTATTTTTTAAAAATTAAATATCTCACAAACCGTTAATCGTTACGCAAAACGAAACATACCATCGCGACGAGAATTAAATCATCTTTCTATAGAGGGGCACTTCTATATACTTTCGACGAACTTTTTTTTTGATTTTTTTTTCAATCACGTCTGAAAAAATCACATGTGATTTGGATCACAATCACATGTGATTTCCTTCGACGAATTTTTTTTTTTCCAGTCACGTCTGAAAATATCACATGTGATTTGTATCACAATCACATGTGATTTATACCACAATCACATGTGATTTCTTTCGACGAACTTTTTTTTTCAGTCACGTCTGAAAAAATCACCTGTGATTTGTACCACAATCACAACATGTGATTTGTACCACAATCATAACATGTGATTTGTACCACAATCACAACATGTGATTTGTACCACAATCACATGCGATTTCTTTCGACGAACTTTTTTTTTCAGTCACGTCTGAAAAAATCATATGTGATTTGTATCACAATCACATGTGATTTCTTTCGACGAACTTTTTTTTAAATTTTTTTTCAGTCACGTCTGAAAAAATCACATGTGATTTCGTAAAATCACATGTGATTTTTTTAGACGTGACTGAAAAAATAAGTTCGAAAAAAAGTACGTCGAAAGTATATAGAAGTGCCCCTCTATAGAAAGATAAAAAAATACTCGTCGCGATGATGTATTTTTTTTCTTTTGACGATTTACCGTTTTCAAGATATTTTATTTTTAAGTGAAAGATAGGAAGTGAGTTTTTTTATTTTGATGAAAAAAATGAGTGGCTAGGATTCACCCATTTGTTCTTTAAGATGATAATGTTCTATAAGGATCTCATCTCATACTATAAAATAGCAGTGTATTGTCTTTTACATTTATCATACGAAAATCATACAGGACCGATTAAGACCGTACTCGATTGAAAATCGATGTCCAAAACGCCGAATCAAAAACCAAATTGGCTCGATCTGGTCCGGTCGTTTTCACGGATCAATGCAAAGAATCAATGGCATCAGCTCAATTTTAGATAATTTTACCGTACGTTTTCTTTATGTAAGTTCTTGCATGTCTAATCAATAAATATGTTTTAGCTAACTTTGTAATCAAATTCAACTTTAATAATGTTCATATATTTTAAGTATGTCGACATTCATTTTGACTTTCTAATAGAGTGAATAAATTAACGTGTCATTCGATTATACGGTCATGTATACTATCAATTTACTCCATTATTACCCTCAGGGGACCATCATGCATCATGCATCATTTTCAAAATAATTACAATATTTTATCTTACATGTAACATAGTCGTGATTAAAGTATTGGATACCTGCTGTCATAAATTTCGTGTTACATTAAAAATTGTTGTCATTTTAATATTTTCTTTTTATAACTTAGAACTTATAATTTAAATGAAAAACACACCGTCTTTTCATACTCGCGTTGTAAGATACCTCTTACTCACACATAATTTAAAAGAACACAAATACAACACACATACAAAAACACATGACGTCGGCTGACCACCACAGCGCAAGGCCCTATGACACCAGGTCCAATGTCAGGCTCGCGCCATAGGCTGGCGTTTTTTATTGATGCCACCCCCTACCAGCCAAGGGTACCAAATGCTCTTTCCGTTAATAACAATTTACAAACAAAACACTATCCATTACTATTCACTTTAAGTTTTCATTTTTATCGTTATACTTTTACATTTTTTTATAACTTTCACCTATTATGAGCATTAATTGACATACCTGATTGATATATTTAAATGTATGTCTAATCATGTGTGTCACTATCCTTGTGATAGCAAAGAGATCCACTTCTTCACAAACATAAACAACTTTCACATTCATCCAAGCATAAAATTAATCACACATTTGTATCTCTCAATCATTTTCCGTAAGTTACAACTATACCCGAACATGATTTCAATTTTCATATCAGATTGTTGTAATTTACATTATCGTTATCATCATAAAAAATTGCCTACTTCATCGCAACGCGCAAGTAGTCGAAACTTGTTCATAAACATTAATCACTGACTCAAAGCTATAATAAAAAGAAAGTAAGTGATCTTGTAATATTCTATTTTGATTCGCACACATACATCACTTTAATATGGGGAATTGAATTAGGTATCAAACAAACCATATCGTTTACAAACAATCTATGATATATGTGCTTCCTTATTATGCCATTGCACATGACATCTATCCTAAATCTCACTAATAATAAAGCATGACATCATTACAATTTATTTTAGATAGGGTGCTTGAGCGCAAATAACATCTAATGTCACTACAAACATTTACACATCCCCTAGCGACAATTCCATGCCTTCCCGGGCGACTTGTCGCTGGGGATACCAATCAAAGGCGACATGTCACCCGGGATAAGTTGAAAGGGAAAGCTCGTCAGGGATACTTTCCCGAGCGACTTGGTGGGGCCCGCATAGTTTCAGGCAAACTATTAAGTGCCACGGTGGATGACTTTCCCGGCGACATGTCGCCCGAGAAAGTGGTTTAATAAAAAAAAAATTAACTCTTAAGTTTGATTAATTAATTAATTTCGACTTATCCCAGGCGACATGTCGCCCGGGAAAGGTTTCATATACGTTGACTTGTCAACTATAAATTATGTTATTTGTCGTTTAGTGCCAGTTAACCCGGGCGACATGTCGCCCGAGATTATTAATTCATTTTTTAATTTCTGCTTTCCCGGGCGACATGTCGCCCGGGATTCGTTTTTAATTTTTTTTATTTGACTTTCTCGGGCGACATGTTGCCCGGGATAGGTCTGCATTTTTTTTGGTGCAGCCAGCACATTTCCAGATTTTTTTTCCGGAATTTTTTCAAAATACTTTCCCCAGCGACATGTCGCTGGGGAAAAGTCTGCATTTTTTTTAATACAGCCTGCACAGCAGGCGTTTTCCAGATTTTTTCCGGAATTTTTCCGGAAAAAATCTACCAAATAACAAACCTGTATCAAAACCTGTATATACTCATCACAACTTGTACCAAAACACAAATACAAAGTAAACGGATCAACGAAATACGAATACCACAACTTGTACCAAAAGATAATAAAGCTAAATCGTCCAAAATCCGAATAAGTCTAACAAACGTTGCTTCCTAGTCATAAAGGGGGCTTACAAGTAGCATACTAATAATATACAACATGGGGGAAACAAGTGTTTAAATATCGCCAAAATAAACCTAAAGTACCAATGTACATGTAGCATACTAATAATATAAAACACAACTACCTCTCGCCGTCGTCGTCCTCATCCTCGCCATCCTCATCATTGCCACCCTCCTCGTCATCACCACGCCCGCCACTCCCGCTAGCACCACCCGACTCAAACTCCCTAAACATATCCGAGTACCTGGAGTCGCTTCTGAAAATACTCATCATAAAGTCTACCTTTCTATTCACGTTCTGGAGCGACTTGTCGGTGGCAGGCATACTTGGCCTCGATGTGGCCCGTGATGGCAATACCCGACCCACACCGGGAATGTGCCCACGAAGCTTACCCCCTCGTGCCAACGCATTGATCTCATCCTCGGTGTGCTGACCCGTAGCCTCAAGCCTTCTCATCTCCTCCTATGTAGTGACAAAAACACAAGATAGTAAATATATTAGTCGAGTTGCTACATTATTTCTCGATAATTCATTAAAGTGTGTTTTGAAACAAAACTTACATATATTCGGCGGTCCCCATCATTAGGGAATACCCCGTCAATAGTGTGGGTCCGCCAGTAGGTGTCAATGAGTGAAGGGTACTCGTGAGTGTCTGAGGCCTGCATCTGTACATACACACGCATATAAGATGAAACTAATTAAAAACGACAAATCACAACACACCAAAGCGTATAATCAGATATATATGTACATATGTATGTAAAATAATTATAATGTTTATTACCATCTCATCACGAAGGCGAGCCAGCGACCGGGATCCCTGTCGAGATATGACGACGCTCTTTTGCCGGTTTAGCCGATTTTGAGTGGCTCGAGCAAGGTTCTTGGGATCATTCCAAAAAGCAATGTACTTGTCCCACTCAGCCGCTGTAATCTCCTCGGGACGTGCCCGCCTGATCCCCTCCACATCGTAAGTCCCGGTGGTGGGGTCTGCCTTCCAATGCCTGGCCTTGAAAGTAGCCTTGTTGGTATTGTAGGCTTTTTGCAGGTGCTGGTTGATGCCTTCGTATATCTCTGTCCAGCGGTCAGACTCCCTGTGCGGCCTGAGGTCAAACAGGGTCTGCAATCATATACAACAAAACGAAAACAGAGTTAGAGATATAATTTATATATTTATTTAAATTTGTTTATTTATTTATATGATATAAATAAATAAACGAATTTAGATAAATATACACAATTAAATAAATGAACACGATAATGAAATAAACATAAAAGGATAACTGACCCCAATATCTGAAATGATCGCCGCCTTCCGCTCCTTCGGGACCTTCTCCCAAGAGGGGTAGTACAAAGGCACACTCCTAACGACCTCCCCGATGTAGTTAGACCAGTGAGCCGCATGGGGACCGAGAGGGTTTAGGGTTTGTTTGTCACCCACATCAAATTGGATCGAGACGGGGCCTTTAGCTTCCGCGACTTCCTTTAGCGAAAGGTTCCGGGTCTTGTCGCGGGTATTCATCCTGCGCGCTCCCTTGCCGCCCAAATTGGGCTTTCATGTGCCTTTGCCTGCAAAATCAAGTGAGTGATAAAGTAATAAAAATTCAAGGCAAACAAGTTCAATATATGTATCAAATTTATGCTTGTATTACAATAATCCAGAAATTCTTACCCCTGTTAATGAAGCAACCCCCGCAACCGGTCGACACATGGTGTGGAGGGGGACGATCCTCACCGCCACCGTCACCGCCGTGGGACCGTGCAACATCTGCTGACGACATCTGTACAAGTACAATTAGACGTTCAACGGATGAGTCGATATGTTATGGTTATACATTAGACGTTCAACGGACGAGTCGATATGTTATGGTTGTACATTAGACGTTCAACGGATGAGTCGATATGTTATGGTTATACATTAGATGTTCAACGGACGAGTCGATATGTTATGGTTATACATTAGACGTTCAACGGACGAGTCGATATGGTATGGTTGTACACTAGATGTTCAACGGACGAGTCGATATGGTATGGTTGTACATTAGAGGTTCAACGGACGAGTCGATATGGTATGGTTGTACATTAGACGTTCAACGGATGAGTCGATATGTTATGGTTATACATTAGATGTTCAACGGACGAGTCGATATGGTATGGTTGTACACTAGAGGTTCAACGGATGAGTCGATATGTTATGGTTGTACATTAGACGTTCAACGGAAGAGTCGATATGTTATGGTTATACATTAGATGTTCAACGGACGAGTCGATATGTTATGGTTATACATTAGACGTTCAACGGACGAGTCGATATGGTATGGTTGTACACTAGAGGTTCAACGGATGAGTCGATATGTTATGGTTGTACATTAGACGTTCAACGGACGAGTCGATATTTCAACGGACGAGTTCGATATGGATATGGTTGTACACTAGAGGTTAATACGGTATGAGTCGGATTTGTTATGGTTGTATATTAGACGTTCAAACGGGATCGAGCGTATGGTATGGTATACATTAGATGTTAAACGGACGAGTCGTATGGTATGGTTGTACACTAGATGTTCATACGGAACGTGTCGTTTTGGTTTGGTTGTACATTTAAGGTTAAACGGACGGGTCGATATGGTATGGTTATACATTTGACGTTAACGGATGAGTCGATATGTTATGGTTATACATTTAGACGTTTCTTCGGATACGGTAGTCGATATGTTTGGTTTGGTAAATTATGACGTTTTAAACGGCATGAAGTCCGAAATGTTTTGGTTATACTTTAGATGTTCAACGGCGAGTCGTTATGTTATGGTTTTACATTAGATGTTCAACGGACGAGTCGATATGGTTATGGTTGTACACTTGAGGTTCAACGGATGAGTCGATATGTTATGGTTGTACTTTAGACGTTCAACGGACGACGTCGGTATGGTTTGTTTTTACATTAGATGTTCAACGACGAGATCGATATGGTATGGTTGTACACTAGAGACCCGGACTTTAGTGTGAATTGTTAAAGAATTGATTTCTTTACTATTTAACAGCCTCCGAAACATTTTGGATGTGATTTTTTTTGTGGAAAGAGACCCGACTCGTGATGAATTGATGGAGTTCTCCTGGACAGCTCCCTTCGACTCCAAGTTACTTTGCAGGACATTCAACACATCCAAGCTATACTTCAGGACCTTCAAACGCCTCCAACCTCATTCCTACTGGACCTTAACACGACTAAACTATTCTCTTGGAATCTTTTAAGATAATAGAGAAGTGCTCAAAACATGCAAGCACTTGCGTCGGACAAGATAAGTGTACTCAAGCAACAATGGGAAATGCATATGCATCCGAACAACTTACAGTAATTCGGCTGCCTATTTCACGAAGTTTTCACATGAAATGGAAAAAACTGGATTTGGAGTAGTTTGTCTTGTGCAATGTAATTGTATGATTTCGAGTAGTTTGCTCATTTGCAAATGTATTTCGTATGTTTTTTTTATGTAGTGAAGACTTTTTTAAAACTTTTATGATATGAATGTGTTTATGTACTAATGATATGAAGTGTATATGTTAAAACGATAATCACCCTAAAACGTATATATATATTTTTTGTTTAAAATATACGGGAATATAGCAACCGAACAAATCTAAAAAAACGTTAGTTTATTTAAACAGTCAACAAAAGTCAAACGGTCTTTTCACAGGCGAAATTTAATTTCTATAAAAATAATTTTAAATAAAAATATTTTTTTAAAATATTAATTATTAAATCTCTGTTTTTTAATAAATATAGTTTTGGTTATATTAATTAAACTTTTTAGTAAAAAAAATATAGTTTTGTTATATTTGTAATATTATATCAAATTTATAATTTTTTCATAATATTTTCGCGGCGACAGTTCGCCGGGGGAAAATGTTTTTTTATTTTTGATATATTTGTGATAATATATCAAATTTATAATTTTTTTAATATCCGTTTTCCCGGCGACATTGTCTAGGGGAAAGTGTCTTTTTTTGTTTTTGAAATATTTGTGATATATTAATAAAACTTTATTATTTTTAATATAAACTTTCCCCAGGGACATGTCGCCGGGGAATAAGGTTAAGCGGGAAAATTTTCCCGCACGTTTTACGTAGAAAATATTTGGTAATTTGATCGCGACCTTATCCCCGGCGACATGTCGCCGAGGAAAAGTTCAGAATACTTTGACCAAATTTTCTACGAGAATTTGTGCCACGTAGAATCTATTTTGTCGTTTAGTGCGTATTTCCCAGCGACATATGTCGCCGGGGAAAAGTCCGTCACCTGTTCTCCTATTTCTTGTAGTGTTCGTACATATATAGCAACAAAATGAAGCAGAGATTATCTGTATATCTTTATTCTATTATCTAATTTGATTAAAGGGAAACATTACTTTATTCTTTTATTTAATTAAATAATTTAAGGCTTGTCTAACATTAAAAAAAAGAACGTCATCTTA
>BQNB010088295.1:0-27696 GCA_026074375.1 Tanacetum coccineum | reverse complement strand
GTTCGCTCCCGATGTTGCAGTTGTTTAAAGGACCGAGGGCTAATATTGTTGCATTAATAATAATAATAAAGCCAAATTTAGACTCTGGGGTTATCTAAATAAAGCCTTCATCTCTGGACTCGTAGTTGAGTTGTTTCGGATGAAATAAAAAGGATAACCCCTAAATCATGAGAAATTAGAACCTTAATGTGGACCTTATTCTCACCATATCATCTTTTTAGGAAAGGATTTCAAACTAATTATGGTTTAAACCGGTCCCCTTTATAGTAATAAGGCCTTAATATATTTAAATAAGTGATCGCGTTTCACATTATATTATCTAAATAAAATCCTTAGAGGACTAGGAATAAGGGAGCAAAAAGTAGCTGCGCGTACACAATTAGCATTTATGAGTAGTGTTAGCATTTAATTTTATATTTAGATGTGATTTCGTTTTAAGCTTGGTTTGGGGATTGTGAAAATCAGGGATGACGAACTCCCGTTCTTAAAGCCTTTTATGTAATTTGACTACATTTTATCTTAGTCTTTTATCTATTAATTAATAAGTGGTTAAAATGGGGCGCTTTCGAAACAAATGATTTTTGAACCCTCTTGATGGACCTTTTCTATTCTTGTTTGATGTGAGGGGTTATTTAGTCTAGGGGTTAAAATGTTTTCTTTTCGGACGTGTAGTATAAACATTGCGTGTGGGACCAGCAATGGCTAAGTGTGGGGAAATTTGATGTGTGCTAAAACACACATCATTTATACCCCAGAAAACACTAATAAACGGACTAATAACACTAAAATATGCTTAATATTATTGCAAATATGTTCGTTTTGTATTGTTATGTGTTGCAGGTACAAATAATTGAAAACAAAACAAAAATGGAGACTTTCGGTTATGATTTGAAGACGTTTACGTGTTTTTCGAGATCAAGACGAAGTCGTTAATATTTCATGAGCATGCCATTGGAAAGAGCACGAGATTTTAGTTCTGACGGTGCCTTCATTGTTTATTGGGCCGACTCGTACCCTTTATAAAGGTCGGGCCGACCCTTACATTCACTAAGCCCAAGTGCAAATTATAAAGCCAACTCAGTCCCACGTCCAGCCCGCAGCCCATACCAAATTAAGAGAACCCGGCCTAGCCCAGCAAACTACAATTACTTAACCAGCCCATGATAGAAGGGCTCGGCCCAAGAGAAAGAAAGGATGTCCAGCCCAGCGTGTAGAAGTGAGAGCCCAGTTGGATTTTTAAAAGGCCCAAGAAAGTAAAAACAATCCTAATTCCAAATCTGTTGTTACTGCTTAGACTAAACGCATATATAAAAGAAAAGGGAGTAGCAGCAAGTGAGATTTAAAATAGTATATGAGTAGAATAGCTTAGAATAATAATATTAGGAGTAGCAGTAGTACTCTTCCGTTTGGGTCTTTCTTATTTCTGTCTTTTTTTTCCTTTCAACGCAGCATATTGTTTTTCTTATTATTTTTCATTCGATATCTTGTCTTCTTTTTTTATAATCGCAGAAGTAAATCATATGTAATAGTTTATGTTTGAGTTGTAATAAACCGGGTTGATTTATGGAAGAGTATTCGGATTGTTGTTGATGTTGTTTATTTGTTATGATTCGAGGTTTTAAAGTAAAGTTACGGTTGATTTGTTGTTCGATGATTCAAAACGGGTTAGAATGTTTCCAGAGATTTAATTCGATTTAGGGATTCGGTTTGTAGCTTATATTCGGGTTGATTCTGGGATTCGGTTTCATTTGATGAGCTTATGCTACAGGTACAAGAGTAGTTTTGGTTTGAATGCCTATTCGATATGGTTTAGCTCGTTGATGTATTGTCTATTTGGTTCGTTAGTAAGCTTATTCTGGTTTAGGCTTAATTCGGTTCGAGTATTGCTTTTGTTCGAATGTAGCCTATGGTTCGAGTATTGCTATTAGTGTATCTGTTTCATCTCTAGCATGTAGTATTGATATTGGTTAGTTTTAAATCAATTATTAGCTTATTAGGCCTAAGTGATTGCTTATTAGTTTGGGTTTCGTTTCAAAATATTAAGTATTGTTTGGTTAGCTTATTGGCTTCTTATTCTTAGGTTCAATATGTTTAAAACATCATCGGCTTATTTTGGTTTAAACAAGTTTAGCTTATTTCCATTCTTGCTTATTGTTTCGGAATTAGTTTATTTTCATAACTATTGTTGGCTTGTTTGATGTTATCGGTTCAACACTTTTTGTAACATTTCACATTTTCAGGTCATTTACGACTTTGATTATTCAATTATTTATTTTTAGACTATTGCACGTTTACTTTTAATTTTTATCGTTAAGCTAAATCGCGTAAATTAAAAATGATCATTTAACGTAAACAGGCATCAAACAATTAAATGTCTACGTCAAGTAAGTGTTATAAAGTTATTAGAATGATAATTTATAACTTTACGCTTTTTATTTTTATTGGTTACACAAAACGTTTACGTAACGCAATAAAACTACACTTCTGCATGCATGGCAAACCATAAACCCACCTACACTTCAACAAATACCCACTAATACCCATAATACCCAAAAACATCATAAACTTTTGTCAAATTCAGCCCCTAACCAAATTATACCATACAAACACATGTATACACTTCCAAATTAAATCAAAACCCTCTACTAACACTATTAAACAATCATAGTTATTATCTAAGGGATTAAAACACCACTTTTGTCACCATCTTGTCTCCTTCTTTGTGTTCTATATTCGGCAGCCATGAAGCAAAAGGAGAGACCAAAACCAAGCTTGCTAGACTTGTCATATCAACTCTTACAAGATACAAGACATGTCCCTAACCCTAACGTTGTACTTAATCATTAAACAACTATTTTGTCCCCTCCTTTTGAGCCCTAAACCAGACACCACCATAAGACACACAAAAACCTTGCATGGTTTTGTATAGAAGGTTTTCTAGATCAAGGTTCACTATAAATAGGACCCATAAAGTGAAGTATGTACACACTTATCAATTTACAAGAAATCAAAGCAAGAAAACTCCCTCTTGAGCTCCTATAACCCACGGCTCACTCACATCTCCCATTTACAATACATAGTTTTGATTTCTAAGCTAGTATAAGTGTTCAAAGGTCAGTATTATACATGTACAAGGTGTCTTGGAAGCTTGGTTTGGTAATTAAAGGGGTTTTTGCAAGCAAGAAAGAATTAGGATTTTCTTGATAAAAGTTAGGGTTTTATGGAAACACATATCTGTTTTATATCAAAAATAGTCTTAAAAAGACAAAATTGTGCTTTAAATGCTTGAATATTGCTTGTTTTGTCTCTGTGATTATGTAGGTGCGGATATTGCAAAAATCACAAGAAAACGGTTAAAACCGGGCAAACACGAACACGGGAACGGAAGAGCACGCAAAAAGCCGGGAGAAAGCTATCAAAAGTCAAAAGTGGTCAACTCAAGTCAAGTCAAAGCCCCGGGTCAACACAATAATTAAACGCACCCTGTTATAAGTTTTTTTTACACGGGAAAAGTCGGTTTTACTGTTCATCGTCTCCAAGGTTTAACCACGAAGGTAAAATCAAGGGGCAAATCACAATTGGACACGGGGAAAGCTAATACAAGTGATAAGGATTATAGTGGCAGGGTAAAAACGTCATCAAACGCATCTTATTGGTCAAGCCCATCAAGTGAGGATCGTGGATAGTAAAGAAAGCACAAGAGGAAGGGATTTTTACACCCAAGTTACTCACAAAAGAAGAACAACCTGTCACAATCACGGATTGCCACGTTGGCAATCCGTGTGCATGTGATATTATATAAATTAGAGGACTTGTGATAATTTATATAAGTATTAATACATAAAAACAAATTATTTAAAGGTTATAAAAACAGTTCGAAGTTACTGTAGCAAACAGTACCTGGGAGAAATTATTTTATATTTTATAAACATAGTACATTTCACAAGGATCGTAAGCATATAAGAAACTTGAAAATCCGATAAATAACGAAGGAGTTATGATGTTTACAAGATTTACAATTATAAAAGTATTTTTATAAAAGAAAGTTATAAAAATAATACAATTCTAATTTAAGTTAAATATTTGATATTTTTCTGTAAAAGTATATTGTATAAGAATTATAAAAAGGTAAGAAACTTGAAAAACCGATGGGTAATGAAATTGTTATGACTTTTTCATGTTTATGTAATAAAATAAACAAAAGTAACTTTATAAAAACCTGCTACTGTTCACGACAGTGAGCTGATGAGAATTATTTTTGTTGGATAGAGCTTTTAATTACAAAGACATGGGCGAAAGAATCACTAAAAACCGAATTAAAACGAATGAGATATGATTTTTATACGATTTCAACAATTAATATTTATAAAAAGTATTTTTATAAATATATACACACTGTTACTGTTCACAACAGTAAAAATACACATAATAAATGTAATGGTTGATTAGATTTTTCAAATACGAAACCATACATATAAAGAACGTATTAAACGGAGGTAAAACGAATAAATTATGACATTTTTAATATTACAACAATTAATTATATAAAAGTAGTTTATATAATTTATTAAATGGATTAAATGTTACTGTTCATCAGTAACTTAATATTTACAAATATGATATTTTAATATATCATTCAAATACGAAACCACGGATATAAAGAATATGCAAAACGGAATTGAAACGAAAAAGATATAAGGTTTATAAAACCTTATGCACCTATTTTTTATACTTGTGCACAATTTTGTGAAATCATTAAACATACTTATTTATGTTATTATAATTATTATCTAAAGTGATAAAACAATTACTTTTCATAAACAAATAATTGTTGGACAATTTTAACATTTTCACAATACGGATTCATGAACATTTATTTTACAAATGCAAATCAAATTGTTTAATTTTATAAATTAAACAAACACTTTTAGGTGGTGATGTAACTATATAGAATTATATGTGGTATTAGTTATTCAAAGTACATGGTACTTATACGACCTATGTTTAATTAGGTTGCACTCAGGTTTCGCTTGTCGATTCATTCACTACCTTTACCAAGGTGAGTTCATAGCCCCATGTTTTACTATATCAATGATTTACAACTTTTGGGGCGAGAAACATGCTTTGTTTTACAAATTGGCGTTAAGTGTTACATGATTATCTGATTAGTGTTTGTAGTAGCGATAGACCTTTGAGCCCCATTATCATGGTACTATCAATTACTTTGTGTGAGCGCGAATGTTATAAAGATCTATTTGGGGTTGACATCCCCATCCGGGTGAGTAGCTCTCACTGGTGTCACGGAGTGAACCAACGGATGTATACCATGTCGGATTCGGATGTTGCGGGTTAGAACATCATCACGGGCAATGTAGGCAATTTATATTGCAATTCATACATGTCGAGCTTCAGTGTCATGAGCTTAGGGAAACGTAATTACATTTGTGATGTTTGCATATGTTGCATTATCATACATTTGAAAATCTTACGGTCCTACATTACATTTTACATAAACCTATGAATTCACCAACTTTATGTTGACGTTTTAAGCATGTTTTTCTCAGGTCAATGAGGCACGAGGTGCTAAGGATACATTGGGATAGAATAAAAAAACTATTTTGGGAGTCATGCATTAGAGATTGGAGTCATTACATGTTGGGATATTGTTATGATCTAAAATCTTTGTTATCAAGTGTTGAACAATTTAATCCGTTAAGCTTTGTATTAAACAATTTCAATAAATCTAATGTATCGTATTTTAACGACTCTTTTAGAGTCGTTCTCATGTCTTGTGCTATTGATCTATAATGTAACGCTCTTGAATACTCATATTCCGCTGCGACCCAATTTGGGGGTGTTACAGATTAGTATTTGAGTTTTTCATTCTCAATTTTAAGTACATGACACATTTCACATTCGAGATCAACTCCATTGTTTTTCTCGAATATGGATAATTTATTTATAGTTTCTCTAAGTTCATTTTCTAAGCTATTTTAGTGGCCTTTTAGCTTTTGTTTTTAGTGATTATTTTAGACTCATTATGCATAATTTATCATATTCATTGTCTAATTATATCATCAATGTGAGTTTTCAAACTAAAGTAGAGGATTCGGAACATTCTCACTTGATGCATGAGCTTACAAAGACATGTTTAGTCTTTGACTTCTCATCATCTTCTTCACCGCTAACGCTCCAAGAACCTCGACAAAGTCTTTTTGGTTTTTGTCTTTCGATGGTTGGACATTCTCCATTTAAAGATGTTCCTGCGCGCATTCTCTAAAGCATTTCCTATCAATTTTTACCGGTCTGTCATCAGGCTTCTTTTTTTTTTGTGGAAACGTCTTTTTGTCGTTACGAGTTGTATCACGAATATACCTCTTTCTTAAATAATTTCTTGAATGTCTCTTACCAACATGAATATCTTCGGTCTTCATATCGGAGTCTTTTTTGAAACACTCTAGTCACGATATTCTTTCTTAGCCTTTAATGCAAGAGATTTCCTTTTAACTTTTTGCTTTGACTATTTCGGAATCTTTCTTGATGATCATCTCATGTACTTTGAGGTTTCCAATGAGCTCATCAAGAGATAGTGATGTCAAGTCTTTTGATTCTTCAATTGTCGTGACCTTTGCTCTCCATTTAGGATGTAGAGCCCTAAGAAAACTTCCTTACGTAGTTCTTACTAGAATAACCTTCATAAGAAGCTTTAAGATAGTAATAATAGTTTAAATCTAGCAAAAAACATTATCTTAGAAATATAAAATTTGTCTTCAGAAATAACGAATTGATTTATATTGATTGGACAAAAAGGTATATATTATCTTTGACTTGACTATTACCTTGATGGGGTGATTAATAAGGTTTATCCAAATTTCTTTTGCGTATTACACATGAAAATTCGTTATATTTTTCTTAGGGCAAGCATTGTAATATAACATTTTGGCTTCATTATTTTTTTGCAAGCCTTCTTTTAAGATATCGTTTGTTTTCAAAAGGACAACCTCATCACGTTGGTTTCCGGATTTATGGAATAATTGGTTTGAAAATCACCATTGGTAATAACTTGCCAAAGATCAGATCTTTTGATTTAACATTATGTCTCGACTCTATTTTTTCCAATAAAATAAAACTATCGCTTTCAAAGAGTGGTGGACTTTGCATAGATTGCCCTTCTAAATATTTGTCGGAATCCATAGATCGATCCAAGCTTACAATACAAAAATATTTAAAAATCTTGAGTGACTTGCTTGATACTCAATTGTTAGAAAACTAGAAGGGGGGGGGGGAGGTTGAATAGTTTTACTGATTAATTAGCGTTTTAAAAGTTTGCTTATGAAATTAGTTTGATTGAGTTGTTATTGTCAATCAAACCTCAATATGACTCACAATAAACTATCAAACAATGCAAGTAATAAGTAAAATGTAAGGAAAAGATAGATCAAACCAAGACACCGAGATTCATAGTGGTTCGACAACGAAGTACTCTTCGTTCTACTTCACTCCCGAGTATCCACTCGAGCATTTCATATGTCACAAGATCCCTTTAGGTGGAGAAAATGTTTACACGTCGCTTATTATTTTTTAACACCTAAGGCTTTTTTTTATATTTATTTTAAATAGATGTCGAGTCCATAATCTTAGTAGAACCAATCTAGGACTTCACAAAAGTCTTCACACATCATAAGATATACACTCTTCGGGATTGACACACAATCCAAATCCACCAATGTACAATAACACTTAGATCTAACGCGATCCAATTTATACAAACACACAAAACATATGTAATGAAGTTTGTGATCTTGAGAAGAAAAAGAGAGAGAGATCAATTGATAACTTTCGTATGTAGAAGAATACGATTGTTTTTCTCTTGCACTTGATTAGAAGATGAAGAAGGGAGGAAGAAAGAATTCATCACTTGAAACAAAATCAAGGAATGTTAGTGACCAAGATATGTGTTTTAGAAAGAAAGAAAGAAGAGAGAAAACTAGATCTGATAGAATTTTTGACAAAAAGAAGTCTGTTTTTGAAATGGGGTGGTCCAGTATTTATAGGGGACAAAAAATGACCGTTGCTGGCGGCGGTCCCGGCGGTCCCTTATATATAAGGGGGCCGCTGCTAGACTCCGCTCTATTTTTTGTTCTTTTGTGGTGAATGTTGTATCTGTTATGAAACCTTTCATTTTGGGGGGAAAATTTGAAATTCAAAATTTATGTTTTTAATAAAACATTTCTTTTAATGAATAAATAATTTGTTTTTATAAAAACATGTTTGTGGAAGTATAGATTTAAGAAAAAATTTATTTTCTTGATCACTAATCATGGTTTTATGATTTGTTAATCTACCTTAAGTGATATAATCCTAGAATAGAATTTTATTGATTAGTAATTTATAAACGTTTAATTTTTCGTAAACGTTTTCACAAATTTGTTATTATCAAAACATTGAGAGGTCAAAAAATATAAATAATGTTTTTGGACATTATTTGTATTAACAAAAACATAACTTTTTTTAAAACTCTATGCTTAAAATAGGAATAAAAAAACACACTTATTCGTAGATCCATGGCGAGTATGCTTAACTTAGTTAGCAAAACCTTCTCGAAGCCACAACCACTCTTTTTCTTTCTCAACGTTGGTCTCTTTGGAGCCTTAGGGCTTGATCATGATAAGGCGTGGTCCCATCTTGATTTTTTTGAAATTAAACAAAGGAGTTTGATTATATTGTTTGTTGAATAAAGGAAAAGAACACAAAAGAAAGTTGGAACGATGGAATTTTTAGAGGTTTTTTTTTTCTAGATCGGTGGTATGGATGGAATGAGGAGAGTTAGGGTTTAGTCTCTGATACCATGTTGAATGATAGAAAACCCCGTAGGTATGATTTATTATTGAGCCACAATATATAGAGTGGAAACATAAGCAAACTCTAATGGACCCTAACCCACAAGTTGGGCGTGGGCCTAATTATCTACTAATAGCATATACTTTCTGAATGTCAAGGAGATAAAACAGATTTTTTTGAACGGAAATAAAAGCATAAAATTTTATACATAAACAGCGTTACACAAATCCAACATAAGAGTGCTCGGTGCAGTGGTTCATCACACGCTATAGGGCCCTTTTTGCCCTATGACGCCGCCAAACAACACCGTGTGTTTGTTTTATAGGGACAAATGTGGTTGGGCTGGCATGGTGTTATACGTTTTTTTTTGTGAGTGAGTGCGGCGTTTTTTGTTGTGTGTTATACAACTTTTATTGGGGAAGGCGTTTATGTTATGAGGTGTTATAGGGTAAATTCTGACATGACGACTGATGACGTATAGTATGAGCACCAAGCTTACTAGGCTTAGTTCATAATATACGCATATGGGCTCAGGCCCAATACAACAAATAGCCGGACCGCTAAGCCTGACAAGGGTCACGCTCTGGATATTTCAAAGACGCAGTGAGTATCCTTCAGAGCCGTACCATTGACCTCTGCGGACGAAACACTGACCGGGAAGAATACCGGTCCGAGACACGATTTACACGTGGACCTTTGCCGACAAGGACCCACTCGGCTACTAACAGTCGCAAGCAAATAACTGGAAACCCTAGTTTTAGGCTTGCCTTTAAATAGGGGTTCATTTATACCCAAAGAGTACATTCTGTTGACAATTAATGCACAAAAACACATACTTGACATTCTCTGATTCATTGGGACAAAACTGTATACTTACTCTCAGCGGAGATTAATGTGGGGTGCCGCGATAAGGCTAACGGTTTACCCTCATTTGTGCAGATTACTATCTCATTACTTGGATTAGTACAAGATCAACATCAAATTCTACTTCTTCACCCCCCTACACGGTTTTGTAATAACAAGTTGGCGCCATCCGTGGGACCGATATAACGGCGTTCCTTGAAAATACTCACAATGAGCAATCACGAACAACCTACCCCTAGCCGTCCCAAGTCTGATGTGCGAAATACGACAGGGAAAGAAACAAAAAACCTCCAGGATTCGTGAGAACTACATACGTGTTGATTCTCGAAGAGTTATGCGAAAAGCATATGAGAAAACTTACTAAATTATGGCGATAGTATGAGTATGAGTAAGAGGAAGGAAGAAATGGCTGGAGGAAGTAAGCGAGGCTTGTTTTGGCGATGCCCGGAAGAAGAGCACTAGGGCGCAGGAATCAGCGTATTTTGAGTCTAGGACAATATCGCCAAGAAGACAGAGACGCTCTCGCAGCCCGCGCCGCAATCCTAGTGTCTTCACTAGGTTAAGGCGTGAAAGGTCAAGATCGCCAGAATGGAATACAAGAGCAAGGAAATAGAGAAAGCACGTGTTCAATGAGACTCAGAAGCAAGGATGGAGTACATCCGCGCATTGATAGCCGTCTGGAAAAGCTCAAGGTATACGAAAAATCACTTGAGCAGCGAAGATAGTGGAAGATGGGACTGGAAGTCTAAAATCACGAAGAAAAAGTTTCCAGTGTGAAGATGATGATCTCTTATTTGGGTATGCGTCGAGATGATCCGTTCAGACTCGAATCCGGGTCACTTCGGGGAAACTTCGAAAAACACGAACGCCAGTCATGTGAAAAACATACACGGAAGCGAATATCTGAAAAGATCACTTAAAATCTTCCAGGCAGCAGCAAAAACAGAGAGGTGGGCCATGCCAACATGGTGTCACATGTTTAATTCCACACTACGGGAACGCTCGAGTGTGGTTTGACGATCTTCCCAGAATCAATAGGGACAGTTACAAGATTAGATAAGCATTCCTGAAAAACTACCTCACAGAAAAGTGCATCAAAGACCCCATAGTGTCAAACATCAAAAAGAGGTACGGAGGTCCACAAAAGGGGACTTCATACAAGGTATAGTCGGAAAGTGGAAATGTTAAAGGAGCACGGAGTGCATGAGAATCTTCAGATTCGTGCAGGAATCACAAATCTGAAACTCATCAAAAGGATTTCAGAGAAAATATTCCAAAAACAGTAGTGAATGATGTAGGTGGCCACTTTTTTTTCTTCAAGCGCACTCTCGCTCGCGCGGCTAAATCAAGAAAGGAAAAATATCAGGCTGGAGACATCGAAGGGGTACTAGGCAGAATTTTCAAATAAATTTGAGTGGCTTCGCAGCCAACATAAGACAGAGAAAGACCAAATAGTTCAGCCTTCTCTGAAAATCGAGGAGAATTCTGGCTAGAAAAAGGAAATTCAATCTCACCCACCTCCCTCTCTCTCCCAGATGAAACCCGGTTGAAAAAGCGAAACGAACAAGTTTTGCGGTTCACTGAGAAGTGGGGCATAATACAATGATTGCAACATCTAAGGAAAACAATTGAAGATTATGCTCAAAGCAGGAAATGCGCGCGCACATAACGCACGGGAGTTGAAGCAAAGAGCGTAAAAGAACGCCGGAAAAAAAAGGCCGAACCTCCGGAAAAGAGAAACCTAGGCGATAATAATGATTCAATCCGACAAAAGGAGTAGGGAGATAATCAGAGTTTCTCACCTAGAACTCAAAGCGCTCCGCAAATGGCGCTCACATCCGTAATACACATGCGGTGCACTTGGTGACCTCCAATCTCTGCTTCTATTATTAGGGGGCCTTCTATTCCTTCATCGTTCCCCAGGGACGGGAATGATATTTCGAGGTCGGGTGAGAAACTCTGAGTTATCTTCTGCCTTACTGCCTTTTGTCGTGATTGAATCATTAAAATCGCCTAAGGTTTCTCTTTTCCGGAGTTTCGCCTTTTTTTTCGGCTGTTCTTGTACGATGCTTTTCTTCAACTCCCGGATTTAGTGTGCGGACAATTTCCTGGTTTGAGCATATCTTCATTTGTTTCCTTAGATGGTTTGCTTCATCTGTATTATGCCACACTTCTCCGTGAAACTCGCAAAACTTGTTTGCGTTTCGCTTTTCAACCGGGGTTGTCATCGGAGGTGGGTTTTGTTTTGAATTTTTCCTTTTTCTAAGGCCAGAATCTCCTTCGGAGTTTTCATGAGAAGAGTGAACCTATTTGGTCTTTCTCTGTTTAATGTTGGCTGCGGAAGCCTCCTCATTTTTTGAAATTCTGCCTATGACCCCCTTCCTGGTGTCTCCAGGCCTGAGGGAATTTTTTCCTTTCTTGATTTGAGGCCGCCTCTTGCCCTTGAAGAAAAGACGTGGCCACCTGCATCATTTCGTCTACTGTTTTTGGAATTTTCTCGTGAAATCTTTTGATGGAGTTCAGGATTTGTGATTCCGTGCACGAATCTGAAGATTCTCATGCACTCGGGTGCTCTTTAACATTTCCACTTTCCGACTTATACCTTTGTATGAAGTCTTTTGTGGACTCTCCGTCTCTTTGTTTGATGTTGTGGAGCACTATGGGGTCTTTGATGCACTTTTTCTGTTGGAGGTAGTTTTTCAGGAATGCTTCTCTTAGATCGTTGTAACTGTCTATTGATTCTGGGGGAAGATCGTCAAACCACACTCGGGCGTTTCCAGTGAGTGTGGAATATTAAAATGCTGACACCATGTTGGCATTGGCCCCACCTCTCTGTTTTTGCTGCTGCCTGGAAAGATTTTCAAGTGATTTCAGGATCTTCGCTTCGTTGTATGTTTTCCTGACTTGGCGTTTCGTGTTTTCGGGAAGTCGAAGTGACGGATTCGAGGACGTGACGGATTCGTCTCGACGCTATTACCAATGGTTGAGAGAGATCATCATCTTATCACTGGACTTTTTTTCTTGTGATTTAGACTTCCAGTGCCCATCTTCACTATCTTCGTCTCAGAGTGATTTTTCGTATACCTTGAGCTTTCCTGACGGCTATCAGAGTGCGCGGATGTACTCCATCCTTTGCTTCTGAGTCTCTTGAACACGGTGCTTTCTCTTATTTCCTTGCTCTTGTATTCATGTCGTGGCGATCTTGACCTTTCACGCCTTAACCTAGTGAAGACACTAGGATTGCGGCGCGGTGGGGGCTGCGAGAGGTCTCTGACTTTTCGGCTGATATTGTCCTAGACTCAAAATACGCTTATTCTGGCTAGTGACTCTTCTTCGGGCTATCGCCAAGTCAAGCTGCTTTTATTCTCAGCTTTTCTTTCTTCTCTTCTCATATCATATTATCTGCATAATTGGTAGCAGTTTCTCATAGTGCTTCTCGCATAATTCTTTGAGATCTACAGCGGATGTAGTTCTCACGAAGTCTGGAGGGTTTGATTGTTTTCCCTGTGTATTTCGAACATCAGTCTTGGGCGGCTAGGTGTAGGTTGTTCGTGATTGCTCATTGTGAGTATTTCAAGGGAACGCCGTTTTATATCTGGTCCCACGGATGGCGCAACTTGTATTACAAAACGTGTAGGGGGTTGAAGAAGTAGGAATTGATGTTGATTTGTACTTATCCAAGTAATGAGATAGTAATTGCACAAATGAGGTTAAACGTTAGCCTTTATGCGGGTGGCGGACCCCCGATTAAGCTCGGCGTTGAGAGTAAGTATACATGTTGATCAGAGAATCAGAGAATGTCTCGTTGTGTTTGTATTAATTGTCAGACTGAATGTACCTCTTTGGGGTATGAATGAAATGAACCTATTTATAGGAAGCTAATTTATAGGGTTTTTCCTAGTATTTTGCTTGCGACTTGTAGTAGCCGGAGTGGGGTCCTTGTCGGGCAATGGTCACGTGTATGTTGTCTGCGGCGGGTATTCTTCCGCGTTCAGTGTTTGTCGGGAGGTGCAATGGGTTACGGCTATGAAGTACTCACGTGGTCTTTGAAATATCAGAGCGTGACTTGTCAGGCTTTAGCGGTTTTTCCGGCTATTTGTTGTATTGGGCTGAGCCATATTGGTATATTATGAACTTTTAAGCTAGTAAGTTGGTGCTCATTATATAGGCATCAGTCGTATGTCAGAATTTACCCTATAACACCTCATAACATAAACGCCTTCCCCAATAAAAGTTGTATAACACACAACAAAAAACGCCGCACTCACTCACAAAAAAAAACGTATAACACCATGCCAACCCAACCACATTTTGTCCTATATAAAACATACGCACGGTGTTGTTTGCGGGTCTAGGGCAAAAAGGGCCCTATAGCGTGTGTGATGAACCACTTGCACGAGCACTCTTATTGTTGGATTTGTGTAACGCTGTTTTTTTGTTTATGTAATAAACTTTATGCTTTTTTTTCGTTCAAAAAAATCTGTTTTTATCTCCTTGACATTCAGAAAGTATATGCTATTGTAGATAATTAGGCCCAGCCACTTATGGGTTATTAGGGTCCATTAGAGTTTGCTTATGTTTTCACTCTATATATTGTGGCTCAATAATAAATCATACCTACGGGATTTTCTATCATTCAACATGGTATCAGAGACCAAACCCTAACTCTCCTCATTCCATCCATACCACCGATCTAGAAAAAAAAAACCTCTAAAAATTCCATCGTTCCAACTTTCTTTTGTGTTCTTTTCCTTTATTCAACAAACAATATAATTAACTCTTTGTTAATTTGCAAAAAGAATCAAAGATGGGACCAACCTTTATCATGATCAAGCCTGATGGCGTCCAAAGAGACCAAGCTGTTGAGAGAAGGAAGAAGATTGGTTTGTGGTTTCGAGAGGGTGTTTAACTAGTAAAGCAGTCTTCGCCATGGATCTACGAATAAGTGTGTTTTTTTATTCCTATTTTAAGCATAGAGTTTTAAAAAAAGTTATGTTTTTGTTAATACAAATAATGTCCAAAAACATTATTTATATTTTTTGACCTCTCAATGTTTTGATAATAACAAAATGTGAAAACGTTTTTTGACGATTAAATTAAACGTTTATAAATTACTAATCATAAAATTACTATTTCTCGGTTTAACTCACTTAAGGTATGGATAAACAAATCATTAAACATGATTAGTGATCAAGAAAATAATTTTTCTTAAATCTTATACTTCCACAAAAATGTTTTTATAAAAACAAATTATTTATTCATTAAAAGAAATGTTTTATTAAAAACATAAATTTTGAATTTCAAATTTTCCCCCCAAAATGAAAGGTTTCATAACAGATACAACATTCACCACAAAAGAACCAAAAACAATAGAGCGGGTCTTTGAGCTCAGCGGCCCCTTATATATAAGGGACCGCCGGGACCGCCGCCAGCAACGGTCATTTTTTGTCCCCTATAAATACTGGCCACCCCATTTCAAAAACAGATTTCTTTTTGTCAAAAATTCTATCAGATCTAGTTTTTGTCTTTCTTTTCTTTCTTTCTAAAAAATATTTGGACACTAAACATTCCTTGAATTTAGTTTCAAGTGATGAAATTCTTTCTTCCTCCCTTCTACATTTCTAATCAACGTGCCAAGAGAAAAACAATCGTATTCTTCTACATACGAATTGTTATCAAGTGATCTCTCTCTCTTTTCTTCTTCAAGATCACAAACATTCATTACATTTGTTTTGTGTTGTAGTTATTAAAATAGGATCGCTGTTTTTGTTGATCTAAGTGTGATATCGTAAATTGGTGTGATTTGGGATTGTGTGTCAATCCAAGATAGTGTATATCTTATGAGTGTCTTATTTCAAAACAATTTTTATTTATATAATAAAATCTGTGAAGACTTTGTGAAGTCTTAGATTGGTTCTAGCTAGATAGGACTGACATCTAGCTTAGTGTTTAGGAAAAATAAGTAACGACGTGTTGTAACGATATTTCTCCACCTAAAGGGATCTTGTTGACATAGTTGAAATCTCGGTGGAATACTCGGGGAGGTGAAGTAAGGATACGAGAGGTGCTTCGTTGTCGAACCACTATAAATCTCGGGTGTCTTGGTTTGATCGTTTCTTTTCTTACCTTTTTACTTATTACTTGCATTGTTAGATAGTTTTGTTGTGATTCATATTGTTGGTTGATTGACATACAACTCGAATCAAACTATTTCATAAGCAAACTTTTAAAATGCTAATTAATCGGTAAAACTATTCAACCCCCCTTTCTAGTTTCTACAATTGGTTATCAGAGCTAAGGTCACTCAAGATATTTCAATTATTTTGTATTGTAAAGCTTGGATCGATCTATGGATTCCGATCTAGAAGGGCAATCTATGCAAAGACCACCACTCTTTGAAAGCGATAGTTTTATTTATTGGAAAAATAAATTTGAGACATATGTTAAATCAAAAGATCTAGATCTTTGGCATGTTATTACCAATGGTGATTTTCAACCTATTATTCAAAATCCGAAACCAAACTTGATGAGGTTGTCCCTTTTAAAAAACAATCGGATGATCTTAAAAGAAGGCTTGTAAAAAATAATGAAGCCAAAATGGTTATTTACAATGCTTTGCCTAGAAAAGAATATGAAAGAATTTTCATGTGTAATACGGCAAAAGAAATTTGGAAAAACTTTGTTAATCCAACCCATCTAGTTTAATAGTCAAGTCAAAGATAATAAGATCGACCTTTTGGTCCAACAATATGAACAATTCGTCATTTCCGAAGACGAATCTATAGATAATGCTTTTGCTAGATTTAATACTATTATTACTAGTCTTAAAGCTCTTGATGAAGGTTATTCTAGTAAGAATAGGTAAGGAAGTTTTAGGGCTCTACATCCTAAATGGAGAGAAAGGTCACGTCATGAGAATCAAAAGACTTGACATCACTATCTCTTGATGAGCTCATTGGAAACCTCAAAGTACATGAGATGATCATCAAGAAAGATTCCGAAATAGTCAAAGCAAAAGTTAAAAGGAAATCTCTTGCATTAAAGGCTAAGAAAGAATCTAGTGATGAAGAGTGTTCGACTTCCGATAGTGAAGACGAAGAGTATGCCATGGCGGTAAGAGACTTCAAGAAATTCTTTAAGAGAAGAGGTAGATTCGTGAGACAACCTCGGAACGACAAAAAGACGTTCCAAAGAAGCCGTGATGACAAGACCGGTAAAAATGATAGAAAATGCTTTAGATGCGGCGACCCGAATCATCTTATTGGAGAATGTCCAAAACCACCGAAAGACAAAAACCAAAAAGCCTTTGTCGGAGGTTCTTGGAGCGATAGCGGTGAAGAAGATGATGAGAAGGTCAAAGATGAAACATGTCTTGTAGCTCATGCATCAAGTGAGGTATGTTCCGAATCCTCTTACTTTAGTGATGAAAACTCATCAATTGATGATATAGCTTTTAGACAATGAATATGATAAATTATGCAAAATGAGTCTAAAGATAATCACTAAAAAACATAAGGCTAAAAGCCATAGAATAGCTTAGTAAATGAGCTTAGAGAACTAAAGATAAATTATCCAATATACGGAGGAAAAAACAAATGGAGTTGATCTCGAATGTGAAATGTGTCATGTACTTAAAATTGAGAATGAAAAACTCAAATACTAATCTGTAACACCCCCAAATTGGGTCGCAGCGGAATATGAGTATTCAAGAGCGTTACATTATAGATCAATAGCACAAGACATTTGAGGAACCGACTCTAAAAGATGTCGTTTAAAATTCGATACATTATGATTTATTGAATTGTTTAAACAAAAGCTTAAAGGTATTAAAGTGTTCAACACTTGGGGGATAACAAAGATTTTAGATCTAACAATTTCCTCAAACATGTAATGACTCCAAATCTCTATTGCATGACTCCCAAAAGACTATCCAATGTATCCATAGCACTGTTGCCTCATTGGGGACTGAGGATAAAAACATGCTTAAAACCGTCAACATAAAGATGGGGGTGTAGAATTTATAGGTTTATGTAAAATGTGTGTTAGGGACCGTTAAGATTTTCAAATGTATGATAATGCAACATATGCAAACATTACAAATGTAATTAACGTTCCGTATAAGACTCATGCACTAAAGCTCTACAGTATGAATAGCAATATAATTGTCTACATTGGCCCGTGATGTGTTCTAACCCGCAACTCCGAATCCGCAGGTATTCATCCGTTGGTTCACTCGTGACACCAGTGAGAGCTACTCACCCGGTGATGGGGATGTAACCCCAAATAGATCTATTTTCTAAATTCGCGCTCACACAAAAGAAATTGATAGTTCATGATAATGGCGCTCAAAGGGCCTATCGCCTACTTAGGCAAAACACGTAATCATGATAAAATGTACCCTACGTCCAATTGTAAAACAAAGCATGTTTCTCACCCCAAAAGTTGTAAATCATTGATATAGTAAAACATGGGGCTATGAACTCACCTTGGTAAAGGTAGTGAATGAATCGACAAGCGAAACCTGAGTGCAACCTAATTAAACATAGGTCGTATAAGTACCATGTACTTTGAATAACTAATACCATATAATTCTATATAGTTACATCACCACCTAAAAGTGTTTATTTAATTTATAAAATTAAACAATTTGATTTGCATTTGTAAAATAAATGTTCAGGAATCCGTATTGTGAAAATGTTAAAATTGTCCAACAATTATTCGTTTATGAAGAAAATTAATTGTTTTATCACTTTAGATAAAATATATATACATCTATATAATTTGTTTAATTTGTTTCACAAAATAGTGGCACAAGTATAAAAATAGTGCATAAGATTTTATAAACCTTATATCTTTTTCGTTTCAATTTCGTTTTGCATATTCTTTATATCCGTGGTTTCGTATTTGAATGATATATTAAAATATCATATTTGTAATATTAGTTTACCTGATGAAACAGTAACAATTTAAATCCTTATAATAAATTAATATAAACACTACTTTTATCAAATTAATTGTTGTAATATTAAAAATGTCATAATTTATCGTATTTTTTACCTCGTTTAATACGATTTTATATGTATGAGTTTCGTATTGAAAAATCATAATCAAACCCATTACCTTTATTATGTGTAATTTTTTTGTGTGGGAACCAGTAAAAGTGTGTATATATTTCTAAAAATACTTTTTATAAAAATTAATTGGTTGAAATAGTTAAAAATCATATCTATTCGTTTTAATTTCGGTTTTTTAGTGCATTCTTTCGCCCCCCCTGTTCTTTGTAATTAAAAGCTCTATCCAACAAAAATAATTCTCATCAGCTCACTGTCGTGAACAGTAGCAGGTTTTTATAAAGTTACTTTTGTTTATTTTATTACATAAACATGAAAAAGTCATAACAATTTCATTACCCATCGGTTTTTCAAGTTCTTACTCGTTTATAATTCTTATACATTTACTTTTTACAGAAAAATATATCAAATAGTTATTAAATTAGAATTGTATTATTTTTAATAACTTTCTTTTATATAAATACTTTTATAATGGTAAAATCTTGTAAAAACATTCATAAATCCTTCGTTATTTATCGGATTTTCAAGTTTCTTATATGCTTACGATCCTTGTGAAATGTACTATTTTATAAAATTATAAAATATTTTCTCCCAGGTACTGTTTGCTACAGTAACTCCGAACTGTTTTTATAACCTTTAAATAACTTGTTTTTATGTATTAATAACTTATATAAATTATCACAAGTCCTCTAATTTATATAATATCACATCTTATATATAAATTAAGTCCTCTACATATTGATTAACATATCATGTTCATAAAGTCTACACATTTGTTTAATTACATAAAGTTTATTTTTAACTAAATATCCATAACTTGATAAATAATCATAATATTTATCTATTGCTTGCAAATCCTTGTTTTAAATACACTAACATATTTTTATCATCTCATAAAAAAGTGTAGTTCGACTATAACCATGGGTGTTTACATTTTATAATCTCGTTAAAATATTCCTATATGGTGATATAACATTATAAATTATCATAATGCATGAAATGAAAAATATTGAAAGGATTAGGTTTAGGTAACCTTTAAATGATATGATGTTGATAAGTGTTAGGAAACAATATTAAAAACCTTATGGTTAACCCTTAGTTCGAAACCCTTAGAAGAAAACCCTAATATCTTGAAGAAAACCCTAGCTCCTTACTTGTGCAAACCCTTGCAATTACCCAACCAAGACTTCAATGTATCTTCTATATGCCTACTAGTGATCTTAGTACACTCAAACAAGTTTGGAAATTGGAAAATATGAAAAGGTTGTGGGGGGTGTTTTGATTCGTTTGAGCATGAGAGAAATGAGAGTGAGGTTTTTGCTAGTATTTCTTGTAAATGATGTGTGTGTGTGTTCTTAACTTTATGCTTACTATATATAGGAAATCATGAGCCTTAGATACCACACTTTAGGACCATGGTATGGTTTTGGTGTCCATGTTGGTGTATTCGGTTTGTGGAACAAGAAAGAGGGAACAAAATCTTTGTTTATTAGTTTAGGACTAGCTAATGTTAGTTTAATATGTAGGGTGAAGAGAACGTGTTTTAATTTTCCAACATTGATGTTACACTACCTTGTATGAGACTTGTGGTTTCTTTTCCATTTGAGTGTGGCCGTGGGTTTTAGGGACAAAGGAGGCAAGAATAATTGTTTAAGTATGATCTAGGTATTGAATTGTAGGGACAAGGTCTTTGTTTAATCTTATTTTGTGTAAGAGATGAAGTGATTAAGCTTCTAAAGCTTGTCTAAAGTTCTTTTCCTTGTTTCTTT
Source organism: Tanacetum coccineum (assembly GCA_026074375.1). NCBI lineage: Eukaryota > Viridiplantae > Streptophyta > Magnoliopsida > Asterales > Asteraceae > Tanacetum > Tanacetum coccineum. The sequence goes on along the minus strand of BQNB010088295.1, from coordinate 7,151 downwards.
GTTGCTGGAGACGGTTAAACACAAACGGAAAAGAAGAATATGGGTAAAGTGGTTGTTTAATCCCTTGGTTAATAAAAATACTTGTTTAATAGTGTTAGTGGAGGAGTAAGATTTAATTTCAAGTTGCATATGAATGTACATGCATGATTTTCGGTTGTAGTATGGAAGCGAGTAGGTGTTTATGATATTTTTAGATAATATAGGTATTAGTGGGTATTTGTTGAAGTGTAGGTGGGTTTATGGTTTGCCATGCATGCAAAAGTGTAGTTTTATTGCGTTACGTAAACGTTTTACGTAACCAATAAAAATAAAAAGCGTAAAGTTATAAATTATCATCCTAATAACTTTATAACACTTACTTGACGTTAGTCATTTAATTGTTTGAGTCTGTATTTCGTTAAATGATCATTCTTTAGTTTACGACGATTTAGCTCTAGACGGTAAAAAATTAAAAAAGTAAACGCGCAAAAGACTAAAATAAGTAATTGAAGGTCAAAATGTCCTGAAAATGTGTTAATATGTTAAGTCTTCCTCCCGTTAGAGAGCATTTGTCCTCAAGCTCAAGTCGCAACCTTGACGAAGGTAGGGTTTAGTCAAAAGATGCGGTACTTCTTTGCAATTGGTTCTTCACGTTCCATGTGACTCAGGTACCCTCCTGAGTTCCATTGAACCTTGACAATTGGGATACGGCTTTGCTTAAAACCCGTTTGGACTTTCTCGATCCATGCATCTCTACGGGTTTACTCCCATAAAATGGAGCTTGTCATCCACATGGAGTCCTTCCAACGGAACGGCTAATGGTTCGTCGGAATAACATTTCTTCAGGTTGGATACATGAAATGTATTGTGAACTCTGCTCAACTCTTGAGGAAGCTCAAGCTTGTAAGCAACGGATCCAACCTTTTCCAGTACCTTGAAAGGTCCAACATACCTAGGGTTCAACTTCCCCCGTTTGCCAAAACGTACGACCCCTTTCCAAGGTGAAACTTTGAGCATAACTCTATCCCCAACCTGGAACTCCATCGGCTTACGCTTTAAGTCGGCGTAACTCTTTTGTCGGTCACGAGCGGCTTGCATTCTTTGTTTGATCTGGATGACCTTCTCAGTTGTCTCTTGGACCATTTCTGGACCGGTGAGTTGAACTTGTCCGACCTCGGCCCAACAAACAGGTGAACGACACTTTCGACCGTAAAGTGCCTCAAAAGGTGCAGCCTTGATGCTAGCGTGATAACTGTTGTTGTAAGAAAACTCAACCAGTGGCAAATGTCTAACCCAACCATTTCCAAAGTCGATCACACAAGCACGTAGCATATCCTCGAGAGTTTGGATAGTTCTCTCGCTTTGCCCATCAGTCTGCGGATGGTACGCAGTACTCATATCCAAGTTAGTACCCAAAGCCTTCTGAAGTGACCTCCAAAAATTTGATGCGAATCTAGGGTCACGATCACAAATGATCGAGACAGGTATTCCATGCCTTGTGACTACCTCCTTTAGGTACATCCTTGCCAACTTCTCCATGGGGTCAGTTTCCCTCATTGGTACGAAGATTGCAGACTTTGTAAGTCGATCAACAATCACCCAAATGGTGTCGTAACCTTGCGATGACTTAGGAAGCTTTGTGATAAAATCCATTGTGATGTTATCCCACTTCCATTGGGGTATCTCGGGTTGTACCAACAAACCCGATGGCCTTTGATGCTCAGCCTTGACCCTGGCACATGTCAAACATTTGCTAACATAGGTGGCGATGTCGGCTTTCATATTGGGCCACCAATATAGTTTCTTCATGTCTTGGTACATCTTGTCGGAACCCGGATGGATGGAATATTTTGATTTGTGGGACTCGTGCATGATCACAGTCCTCAAGTCACCATAACATGGAAACCAACTCCTGTCGTTTAAGCACAGGGTTGCATCGGCGCGGGGCTCCAATTTCTCCTTTGGTATATCCTTCTTGATCATACCTCCTACATCTTCGTTCTTGAGATTTTCTGGTTTCTATGCTTCAGTCTGAGCATTTAAGATTTGTTTGGGAAGATCCAAACTAATAGTCATAACTAAAGATCGGACTCTTAATGGTTTAATTTGCTCTTTCCTACTCAAAGCATCAGCAACAACATTTGCCTTCCCCGGGTGATAACGAATCTCACAATCGTAGTCACTGAGCAACTCTAACCAATGACTTTGCCTCATATTCAACTCTTTTTGGTCTAGTATGTGTTGTAGACTCTTATAATCTATAAACACCATACACTTAGTTCCATACAAGTAGTGCCTCCAAATCTTCAGAGCAAACACCACTGCACCAAGTTCCAAATCATGAGTAGTATAATTCTTTTCATGAATCTTCAATTGTTGTGATGCGTAAGCAATCACCTTCTCATTTTGCATCAACACCGCACCCAATCCTATATGTGATGCATCGCAATAAACAATGAAGTTCTCAGCTCCTTGAGGGAGAGCTAAGATAGGTGCACTACATAACTTATTCTTCAATGTCTGGAAAGCTGCTTCCTGCTTGTCACCCCATTCAAAGGCGACTTTCTTCTGAGTAAGTTTAGTCATCGGCTTAGTGATTTTTGAAAACCCTTCAATGAATCTTCGATAGTATCCAGCAAGACCTAAAAATTGACAAATCTCTGTTGGTGTTTAAGGTGACGCCCAATCTTTAATGGATTCGATCTTGGCATGATCCATGTGAATGCCTTGACGATCAATCACGTGACCGAGAAATTGTACCTTAGGAATCTAAAATTCACATTTTGAAAACATAGCATATAGCTCCTCCTTCTTAAGCAGTTCTAAAATTGCCTTAAGATGTTCTTCATGCTCCTTTCGTTCTTTGAATAAATTAGTATATCGTCAATAAAGATAATTACAAACTTATCCAAGTATGGTTTGCACACTCGGTTCATGAGGTCCATGAATACCACAGGTGCATTTGTCAAACCAAATGGCATCACTTGGAATCGTAATAACCTACGAGTCCTAATGCTGTTTCTGGAATATCCTCTTCTCGTACTCTAAGTTGATGATAACCCGACCGTAAGTCTATCTTCGAATAAACACTGGATCCTTGTAGTTGGTCAAATAAATCATCAATCCTTGGGAGAGGATAACGATTCTTCACCGTCAGTTTATTCAATTCCCGGTAGTCGATGCACATCCGGAATGAACCGTCCTTCTTTTTGACAAACAAGACTGGAGCTCCCCAAGGTGAGGAACTGGGTCTTATAAGGCCCTTGTCGGATAGCTCTTGCAGTTGCTCCGACAACTCTTTCATTTCGGAAGGAGCCAATCGATAAGGTGCTCGTGCTACAGGTGCAGCACCAGGTACCAAATCGATCTGAAATTCCACTTGTCGAGTCGGTGGAAGACCCGGTAAATCTTCAGGAAATACCTCAGGAAAATCTCGAACGATTGGTACGTCCTCAAGTCGCTTCTCCCCCGACTTGTCTTCAATCTCCTTTGTAGTAACATGTGCCAAAAAGACGTGATGTCCTTTCAACAAATATTTATGAGTTTTGGTGCACGAAATGATGTTCAAACGAGTCCCGTTTCCCTGATTACTTCCGTCACCATGAATGATTAAGGTTTCATTTCCCCAGGGAATACGAACGATCTTCTCGGCACAATCAATGACAGCGTGGTATTTTGCCAACCAATCCATACCAACTATGACGTCAAAACTTCCAAGTTCTACGGGCATTAAGTTAATGTTGAAGGGATGATCTAAGAAGTTTAATGTACAACCCCGAATGATAGTGTTTATCCCAATTATTTTCCCGTCGGCTAGTTCAACATCATAATAATGGTCCAATGTAGTTGGTGTGATATCAATTAGGGAACTAAATGTAGTAGATACAAAACTCCTATCGGCACCAGTATCAAATAAGATAGAAGCATAGCGGTTGTTTAGAAGGAACGTACCCGTAACGACGTTGGAGTCCGGGTTTGTTCCCGCATTGCCCACCACATACACTTTGGCTGGAGCACTGCCATTCCCACGTTGATTACCACGGTTTCCATTCTTCAACTTCGGGCAGTCTCTCTTGTAATGCCCCTGAACACCACACTCATAGCAAGTGGCAGCATTTTGAGTTGCTCTGGAGTTCCCATGACTATTGTTATTATTATTGGGGCTAGAACTCCTGCAGTCACGAGCCAAATGGCCAATCTTCTTGCACTTGTTACATCTGGGAGCACATGGCCCTTTGTGGTGATAGTTGCATTTGGTACACAAGGGCAATGATCCCGTGTACTCCCTCTTTTCACCAGGCCCTGCAGTGTAAGCCCTCCTAGTGTTCTGCCTCTTATTTTGTTGTTGGTGCCCTTGATTGTTCCCATCATTATACTCTAACTTCCTCTTCTGCTCAGCTTGCCTTTCAGTAATAGTGATGAGTTTTTGGTCCATCTGATCATTGGAAAACTCAATTGCCTCCTCCATTATCTGGGGCCGATATGACATCACATTTCCCCAGATCATATCAAGGAGTCCACCAACATATTTCTCAACTTCATTCGATTCCTCGGGAAACGCAGAGTATAACTCGTGATGTCAGTACCCTTCACCTTTAGGTTCCAAAGCTCAATCTCTAACTTCTTGATTTCACCCCTTGGGCAGTATTTGGATGCCATCATCTTCTTCAGTGTCTTCCAGTCCATGGCATAAGCAACATCTTGAGTAACAGCCTTCATATGGGAGTTCCACCATGTAAGGGCATTTCCAACGAAAGTGCAAGTAGCGAACTTAACTTGGTTTTCCACAACACAGTTTCTTATGTGGAATACTGATTCCATCTTTTCAAACCATTAGGCCAACATAACTACCCCTTCAGTGCCCTTGAAAGTAAGTGGATGACAATTCAGAAAATCCTTGTACATACACTCACGCGAAGTGCGTGTGGTTCCTCTGATTCTAGTGCCAGAATTGTGGCTTCTGTTGCCATGACCATTAGTGATGTTTAAAAGAGTTTCATGATTAACAAGTGCCGCAGACACTCTTGCTTTGATTAGCTGTTCAACAGCAGTAGCTGTTCAACAGCAGTAGCTGTCATAGGGGTAGCAGCAGCAGCAGCCCTTGCAGTAGCAGCAGCAGCCCTTGCAGTAGCAGAGGATCTCCTTGGTGGCATATTGTTCTAAATCACAACAATATCAAATACGTGAGTTTTCATAAACATCACAACATGACATGGTTACAACATATATATAACAAGATCACATCACACAGTAATTATATAACATGACTGGGATCACAACACATAACAGAATTGAGATCGACATGACATAATACAACACATCATATATAACTGGAAAACATACATGGTTGTTTGATACAAGAAATGAAAATACAAGTCCTACTGCCGTGCTAGTTGGGCATAAAACTCATAATACTTAGCCGGCTACAAATGATAGCTATGAACATGAAAGTAAATCAAGGCACTACTACCAGTGCCCTCGGGAGCATCTGCACGAGCCTGAAGTGCCCGGATCTCACCTAGAGCCGTCGCCAAATGTCCTTGTAGTGATGAAACCTGTGCGGTCAGAGCCGCTATCAATGAATCCTGCACATCCATACGATGATCCTGCGCCCAAACGTGTGTCCTGTATCCCTGAAGCTCAAAGTGGACAGCCGAGCTAAATCCTATAGAGTGTGCCCAAGCCTCACGGGAGACTAGAGCCTCCTGGTCCAAGAGTCGGGCGGTCTCATAATGGTACCGACCATCATCGACCAATGTCTCGACTGTCTGATACATCTGAGTCTGTCGATCCTGGGTATCCTCAATCACAGCATAAATCTCCTGGGTGTCCTGCTCATGTACTGAAGTAAGCTCAGTCACCCTAGTGTTGACTCCCTCTAGGGTCACTGGTGCAATCTCCTCCGTAGTCTCTCTCGGGTCTACCCAAGTATCTCTGATCCCATAGCCGACTGCCTCGGCCCTCTGTCGTCTGGCTTCGGCATCCAGAGTGCCGACAAAGCCATAATCTACCCTACGACCTCCAGTAGGCCTAGGGACAGCAGTCGAACTCTCCCCCACCTCATATCTCGATGCGGGAGTAGTAAGACATATCCTCTTACGAGGTGGTAGTTCGGCCTCGGGAATATCCTCCCTACGGTCGACTGGTGGTATGAACAATGAGTCTGGTAGTGGTGGTAGTGGTGCTGATGGTAATGGTAATGATGTGGGTACCTGTGGTGGTAAATGTAGTGATGATGGTGGAGGTGGTAGTGGTGGTGAGGGAATCTGGGGTAATGGAGATGACCAAGGTGATAGTGGAGATGGTGGTGGTGATGGTGGTGTAGGTGCAACAGCATACTCAGCAATGCGTGCCTCCATAGATGGTGACATCGGTGGCTCAAGTCTGACAGTCTTCCGTGCCCTACGAAGACGTGTCTGAGAAAAAGGGACTATAGTCTGAGGTGGTCTAGGTGTAGGTGCAGACTCATCAGTCTCAAACGGCTCTGTCTCCTCAGAAGAGGGGACATGGTCAACAACGGGTGCAACAACAAAGTCAGCCAGAGCTAGATGCTCCTCCTCCTACTCAGCCTCCTCCTCCTTAGAAGCCTCCCCCTCCTCCTCGTCATTATCAGAGGAGTCATCATCATCGTCGTCACCTCCATCAGCTGGATAGTCTACTGGACCATCCTCAGAGTCCTCCTCGGGATCCGAGTCAACAACGTAGCCTAGAGATAAGGCTATAGGTGAATCAGCAACCACATAAGGCTGATCCTCAATGGGAACCTCCTCATCAGATGGGGCCAAGTACTCGGGGTACTCTGGTCCTGGTACGTAATCTTGCGAGAGCGGTGCCTGCTCTGACTCCTCAGGGCTAAGCATGTAGTCCGATGGAGCCTCCGGTGAGTCGGGCTCCTAGAGTCTAAAGAAGTCCACAGCCCAAGCTAGCGGGTCTCCATGCGATGATTTAGACGTATATGTAACCTCAGATGATGCCGAATCCGATGACATGACTGTATCTGTAACACTCAAACAAAGTTTACATTAGTACATATATAAGACTAATAATAATATACTTAATATATTAGAAACACGTATGAGAACCATGCAGCATCTAGTATACCCAACTAATGTAACAAGTGACGTATGAATAAATGTCCCATAAAAATCCCTTTTTATGATGCAATGTTTGAA